>JAABLL010001001.1:0-10573 GCA_012295475.1 Phytophthora gonapodyides | reverse complement strand
TGTGAGGGCCGCAGACGAGCAGCATTCAGAGACCATCGCGTTCAGACCATCGCGTTCAACGAGAACAGAGGCCGCGTTTAACACCGCACCATGCATCGGAAACCCACTGCGTGCATGTGCATGTCAACGACCCCGCACTGTCCATCGGATCTGCTCGCCTTGCTTCCGCTCTTCACGATGAACGGCGTGTGCAACACGCCATTGCTAGCAGCCTCAACGGTATGCAGCTGCCGGGCATCCACCTGCACTGCTGCTGCTGGGTCCTGCTCTCGACGAGAGCAATGCTGGACTGCGCAGCCAGCAGCGGAGACCATCCTCGGCCTCAACGCCGTTGGGCCAACGGCGCGGCGCTTTCATCCACTGCGCCGTCTGCACGGAACGAGCCGTGAACAAGCAATATAACTCAGGCGACGGCAATGCCAATGCCAGCCCTGGGGCAAAACGGCGGTGAACGAGGCTCCAGCGCTGGAGCCTCGTGGAGTCCTGGGATGGCAGAGGGGCGCCCAACTGGAGCAGGCGCGGTCGAGGTCACGGATGCAAAACCGACACCACCACGGCAAATGGCCATGCTCCTGCTGCAAGCGGAGACCAAGGCTCACGAGCGCTGCATGCATTATGGCGGCGAAGCGGAGCTGCCAGCGCGGCTCCGCTGCACTCCAGGCTGGAGCTCCGGCGCTTGAAGTACGCTTTTATGCAGCATCTGACTTTACGTCGTGATTGGGCGTAATTTGGCGAATTTTAGCTGGATAGTCAGCACGGGGCATACAAACGCCCAGTCAGCCTCCCGTAAATCGTCGGCTATTTCGTCGCGCTGCGAAAATCTGCGATGGTCGGAAGAAACCTCGTCATGAGCTCTCGCTCCAACGAGAACTTTGCTCGCCATCTGCTGGCAAGTCACCGTCTTGCTTCTCGCCAGCGCTGTCCGCTTTGCGTCGTCTAGCCCAAAGCGTCCACCGCCAAGCCAGCGCGGCGCCAGCCAGCTGCACCGAACTGAGCCCACTCCGCCATCTTTCTCCTGGCTTGGAGCGTCGCTTCTCCAAGCAAGCAGCTTGGAGCCGCACCATTCACGGCATACTCAACGCCAGTGTTTTTGGGCGGCGCGCAAAAACAGTCCGGCAAAAATCTTGCACAACCGAAAAAACGAACCTCGAGCCCTGGCCCTCGCCATTAGCAATTTCGCTCTGTGCTCAAGGCTCGAGCTCTCGCGCTGCATCCGCTAGGGAGTGATTTTAATACCCAAAGCGAAGGAGCGAGGATAAAATAGCCTCGCACCCTCCGGGAATTAATTCCGGTATACGCCAGCCAAGTATGGCGCTGCTCAAGACCAAGTACATGCCTCTGAGCGAGGCGGACGTGTCTCCCGAGCGCGTGGCGGCCTACGACGGCCAGCACATCACGCTGTCGTCCCAGCCAGGCCAGACGGCGCTGGCGATGGGCAACTACCTGGGCGGCGGCATCGCCGGCGTCGTGTACGAGGCCTTCGACCAGCGATGCAAGCGGCCCGTGGCCGTCAAGATCCTCAACCCCGTGGGCTACAAGCTCACGAGCGCCGGGGCGCTCCGTCGAGCCGAGGTGGTGAAGAAAGGGGCGCCCGTACTGGGCAACGTACGGGGCATGACGCTGGACAATGTCTACTGGGTGCATCTGCCTCGGCGACGGGAGCTGCTGGCCTGCTACGTGTTGGGGGGAAGCTCCACTCCCCCCGTGCTCCGAGAACTCACACTGGAGATGTGCGTGAGTCTCTGGCTGCTGGACCACCACGAGGACGAGCTCCGGGACCAGCAGCCGCAACGGAGACGGAGAACGGCCGAAAGACGCAGCCCCAGCGAAGACCCCGTGCAGGAGAACTGCAGAAGAGCTGCGGCCTCGGCAGCGGCCAGTTCCAGCGCGGAGGCTGTGCAGGAGGGCGAGGAGGAGCAGGTGGGAGGGGANACGAGCGCTGCATGCATTATGGCGGCGAAGCGGAGCTGCCAGCGCGGCTCCGCTGCACTCCAGGCTGGAGCTCCGGCGCTTGAAGTACGCTTTTATGCAGCATCTGACTTTACGTCGTGATTGGGCGTAATTTGGCGAATTTTAGCTGGATAGTCAGCACGGGGCATACAAACGCCCAGTCAGCCTCCCGTAAATCGTCGGCTATTTCGTCGCGCTGCGAAAATCTGCGATGGTCGGAAGAAACCTCGTCATGAGCTCTCGCTCCAACGAGAACTTTGCTCGCCATCTGCTGGCAAGTCACCGTCTTGCTTCTCGCCAGCGCTGTCCGCTTTGCGTCGTCTAGCCCAAAGCGTCCACCGCCAAGCCAGCGCGGCGCCAGCCAGCTGCACCGAACTGAGCCCACTCCGCCATCTTTCTCCTGGCTTGGAGCGTCGCTTCTCCAAGCAAGCAGCTTGGAGCCGCACCATTCACGGCATACTCAACGCCAGTGTTTTTGGGCGGCGCGCAAAAACAGTCCGGCAAAAATCTTGCACAACCGAACCTCGAGCCCTGGCCCTCGCCATTAGCAATTTCGCTTTGTGCTCAAGGCTCGAGCTCTTGCGCTGCATCCGCCAGGGAGCGATTTTAATACCCAAAGCGAAGGAGCGAGGATAAAATAGCCTCGCACCCTCCGGGAATTGATTCCACACACTTCCGGTATACGCCAGCCAAGTATGGCGCTGCTCAAGACCAAGTACATGCCTCTGAGCGAGGCGGACGTGTCTCCCGAGCGCGTGGCGGCCTACGACGGCCAGCACATCACGCTGTCGTCCCAGCCAGGCCAGACGGCGCTGGCGATGGGCAACTACCTGGGCGGCGGCATCGCCGGCGTCGTGTACGAGGCCTTCGACCAGCGATGCAAGCGGCCCGTGGCCGTCAAGATCCTCAACCCCGTGGGCTACAAGCTCACGAGCGCCGGGGCGCTCCGTCGAGCCGAGGTGGTGAAGAAAGGGGCGCCCGTACTGGGCAACGTACGGGGCATGACGCTGGACAATGTCTACTGGGTGCATCTGCCTCGGCGACGGGAGCTGCTGGCCTGCTACGTGTTGGGGGGAAGCTCCACTCCCCCCGTGCTCCGAGAACTCACACTGGAGATGTGCGTGAGTCTCTGGCTGCTGGACCACCACGAGGACGAGCTCCGGGACCAGCAGCCGCAACGGAGACGGAGAACGGCCGAAAGACGCAGCCCCAGCGAAGACCCCGTGCAGGAGAACTGCAGAAGAGCTGCGGCCTCGGCAGCGGCCAGTTCCAGCGCGGAGGCTGTGCAGGAGGGCGAGGAGGAGCAGGTGGGAGGGGACGAGGTGGTGCTGGTCAACGACGTGGCCTACGTGATCCCCAGTATGCCGGCCAAGTACCGCGCCTTTTTGCAGGCGCGCAAGACCATCTACCGCGAGATCGCGCACATGCACAAGCTCACGGGCAACAGCGTGAGTGGCGAGCGCATCGGCAGTGGCCACGAGAACGTGCTGCAGCTCTACGACGTGCTGGAGCTCGTGCAGCCCTCCAAGTCGACCATTTTCCTGGTGTTGGAGCTGGCCTACGGAGGAGAGCTCTTCGACCGCATCCGAGGAGACTCGGGCGTCGAGGAAGACGTGGCCAGGACGTACTTTACGCAGCTCTTGGCCGGCGTGCGCTACTGCCATCAGCTCGGCATCGTCCACCGAGATCTCAAGCCCGAGAACCTGCTGCTCAGCGACTCGGACGTGCTCAAGATCGCGGACTTCGGCCTCTCCGCGCACTTCATCGCTGCTGTCAGCAGCGGCGCCAGCGCCGACGACCACGACAACAACGGCGAGCTCACGAACCTCATGGCGCCGTCGCGCTTCCGGCGCCTCAACTCGATCGTGGGCTCGCCGCACTACGTGGCGCCCGAGGTCTTGCAGAACGCGCGCTACGGCTACGACGGACGCAAGGCCGACATGTGGAGCAGCGGCGTCATCTTGTACGGACTGCTGGTGGGCACGCTGCCCTTCGGACGCGACCTGGCCACGTGCCCTCGATATCTCAAGTTCAGCGAGTGGCTGCGGTCGCTGCCTACGGACCCGCACACCGGCAAGCTGCTGTTCGATGCCAGTCTGTTCCAGGCTAACGGCAGCTCCAATGGCTCCAAGCAGCAGCTGCCGGAGATGTCGCCCGCGCACCCCAGTTTCCACGCGACGCCGCCGATGCTCGGGCTGATGCTCAACGGCTCCAACATGCTGTGGAACCAGGGCCAAGCCTCGGGCTCGTGCTCGCCCTCTGCAGGCGGCAGCAGTCCGTTTTCAGCTGAAGCCAGTATGCTCAAGTCAGGAGCGGCTGGTGTGGGCGGCGCTCAGCAGCGTCGCCCCGTGGCCTTCCCAACGTGGTTCTTCCCACCCACTTTATCCCCCCAGGCGGTGTTCTTGCTGGCCTCGCTGCTCCACCCCGACCCAAGCAAGCGCATCTCGTGCGAGGAAGCCTGCAAGTCGAGTTGGGTGCTCGACGCGTAGAAGAAGCCCTCGTCTTCTACGCATCATGTGACCGACATATTCGCCCCACGACCAAGTACTCTAGATGCATATCCACTCAAACTCGTACCAAATAATATGTATTCGATAATATCCGTCGCTCGTGTTTCGGATCCCAAATTTGGGGATGGATTGATACTTCACGCTTCGTTCAAGGCAGAGACTTACGACACCTTCGGAGGGAAAATGGTAGTGAGTCTCTCTTGCAGCAGTGGTTGGGCCTGTACGAAGCGACAAACGTCCATGACATTGACGTGCTTGAGTTTGGGGTGGTCTTTCCGGAACTTGGCGCTCACTGCGTTCAACTGCGCGTCCGTGAAGCCCATCTGAAGCGAGATGAAGATGGCATCGAGCTGGGCGACGGGGAGACTCAAGACGGTGGCGGGTTCTCCTTTCGTCTTTTTCTTCTTGCTCGTACTCGAGACCACGTCTTCGAAAACCGAAACGATTTTGTCGTACAGCGCTTGTTGCTGGGCTTCCTCAGCTTTGGCAGCAGCCAGTTTGTACTCAAGCCGGAGACGCGTCACCTTGCGCATGGCATTTCGACGTCGATATCGAGCTTGGATCTTCCGTGCAGCTTGCAACCTGTTGGCCGCATCCTGCTCGGCTTCGAGGACTAAGCGGCGAGCGCGATCGTCCTCTCCCGCCTGCTTGGCTTGCCACCGTCGGAACCTCGCAAAGGCGTCAAACTGCTCTTCCACGCCCGCATCTTCCATCTTGGTGAACGCTTTCCGGCTTCGAGGCGTGAGTTTGGCCCTTTCAATGCGTCTCCGGCGGTCCAGCATGTTCTGGAAGATCTCCATCGTGCCTTTACGTTGCGGTGCCAAGGCCAAAGCCTGTAGATAATGCGCTGTGGCCTCATCATACCGCTCGTAGAGCCACTGAGCGCAGGCGGCGTAGTTGATGTGAGCCTCGGCGTCGTCCGGGTTCTGCAAGATCGCTTGCCGGAAGAAGCCCAGGAACGCCACCTTGTACTTGACGAGCGTCGGGTCCGCTAGCTTCCCGCGTAAGATCATCTCCTCGACGAGCGTCGTGTCCTCCTCCTGCGTAATATACAGGAAGATCCCGTACGAGAAGAGCACGAACGGGATGTCTGGTCCTCGCTGGGCCATCACGCGCATGAGTCTCCCGTAAAGCGGCCTCGCGCGCTCGTAGTCGTGCACGATGGTGTGCAAATACAGCACGTAGTTGCCCATCTTGGCCAAGTGCGTGGGCTCCTCGAGGTACTCGCGCTCGCAGGTCTTCATGAGTCTCACCGCACGCAGCACCATTTGGAACGAGATCCGCGCCACTCGAGCGCGCCACAACCTCTGGAGCGTCTGAGCAGCGCTCTGCATCGTCTCGGTGTATCCCCACCGCACCAGTTGTCGCCGCTTCTCGAAGCCTTCGTGGTCATTTGTGACCCAGGGCGGAGGCTGTTGCCAGCTACACGCGCGAGTGACTCGGTGGCAGTAGAACAGCACGCCCGGGAAGTCTGTGCGCGCTTCCATCTCGTCCCAAACCTTGAAGGATCTCACCGTCGTCGCCCGCTTCCGCAGTGCTTCCCATTCAAAGTATCCCTTTGGGCCAAGACGCTGCACCACCTTCGCACGAAAGCCACGCTTGCGCCCCACGAAGCCGCGGAACGTGCGCTGGATCTCGCGCGCAGCGAGTCTGCGCTTCAGATGCAGTAGACGCTGGGCTCGTAGCCCTCGAGCTTCACGCTTGCGCGTCAAGTGACCGCGGTACGCGGCTTGGATCTTGACTGCTTGGGTCTGCTGCGTTCGACGCAGCTTGGCTTCTCGACGAGCTTTGCGGCCTCGGAAGGCGCGTTGGAGATCGACCGCGCATCGGTTTTGATGCAGCAGAGCCTTCACCAGCAAGCGCGTCCTTCGAGCGCGGAAGTGGCGCTGGATCTTGGTCGCGGCTCGCATTTCCTTGCGGATCTGCGCGCTCTCCGCCTCGAAGCCCTGGAAGAAGCGCATGTACTCCATAGCGGACGCACTGAGCTCCTCCGCCGAAACTTTCCGGACGCGCGCTCGCAGGAGCTTCATCCGCTTGGAGTTCTGCACTACATCCTGCAGCAGCGTGTAGTCAATGGCCGGGACGGTGGACGTCAGCTCGTCCGTAAGTCGGCTGTGGAACAGATAGTAGCGACTCTCAGCAGCCGAAGGACCACGCACGATCTCCCACGTGTCGCCCATGGCGGCGTCGAACTCGATGGGCGTCTCCCAAGTGTACACGTGCTCTCCAGACGCCCCCAAGCAGTAGTAGAAAGGCATTTCAGTTGAGGAATCGACGTACTGCGTCCACTCGGCGATGGAGCCCATGCAGTACGCCTCTGAGACTGCAGCCGTCCACTCCGCCAGCGTCCGGTCCTGTAGGAGGTTCTCCTCTTCGGTGGCAAGTTGCTGATCCTCGGGTCTTTCACCTTCGTCCTGGTTGTTTCCAGGCTGTTCATCAAGCTCAAGTTCCGGTGCGTCCTCGTCCTTCTTGACGGTAGATTCCTGCGCAAAGTACGCCGATACAAACTCGACGATGCCGGGCTTGTCGTTCATCCGCGCCATGCCCACCGGCGTCTTGCCTTCGTAGTTCTTCAGGTTCATATCTCCGCCGTACTCGATGAGCAGCCGCAGCGTCTCGACGGCTCCGTGGTGCGCTGCGATGTGCGTTGGATGGTTGCCCAGGGCGTTCGCACAGGGCAAGGCGCCGCTTGTGAGCAGGAGGTGCGTACACGCTAGCCACTCGTCGTCCACGCAGCTCACGTGCAGTGGCGCGTCGCCGTCCGTGTCTTTCATATTCACATCTGCATCGTACTGGATCAGCAGAGTTACCAGAGCTTCTCGGATAGCTGGTTCGTTGGAGATCAGTGCGAAGTGGAGCGGTGAACGGCCGAAGTAGTCCTTGACGTCAGGCCCAGCATCAGCCGCCAGCAAACACTCGGTGATGTCAACGTATCCGTTGCTCACAGCGTAGATCAACGGGGTGTAGCCCTCCGAGTCGCACGTGTTCAAGGCGTCGTAGCCGAAGATCTCCAGTCGCTGTCGTATATGTTCAACCAGCACTCGAACGCAGTCTATCAAGCCTCGTCCAGCACACGCGTGGAGCAAGAACTCCGTCGTTTGGCCGCTTTCGCCTGCGTCAAAGCTTCCAGACTCCAGTAACTCCCTCAGTGTGCCAGCGTGGTTGCCTTCCACCGCCAACTGCGCAGCGTTCAAGCCTCCTTCGATCGTCCGTGCCTCGGTGTTAGCTCCGTGATTGATGAGCATCTCGACGGCTTCGCTTTGGCCCAAGGACGAGCACAGCAGCAGCGGAGTGAAGCCTTCTTCGCCGGGGGCTTCGTGCCACGCTCCATGCTCGATCATGTACTCGGCAAGCGCCACCCGTTCGTCGCGTGCTCTCACGTCGCTCGCTTCAGCTACAGCGCTCGGTGGAGGGAGATTGGCGAGCAGGAGATGCAGCGCTGTTTGGCTGCGGTGGTTCACGAGGTTGATGTCGAACGAGTAGCGCAGACAGAGCTTGACGAGTCGCTTGTGTGCTGCCACAGCTGCCAGGTGCAGGATACCGTTACCTTCCTCGTCCACGACGTACCAGAAGCCGCTCTCAATGGCGCGTTTGACCGTGCTGTAGTCTCCTTTGTACGTGGCGAGAAGGATCTTCTCCGTCCTCAAAGCTGCCACGAATTTCCTGGCCTTGAACCTCCGCCAAACGGTTTGCACCTGGAGCGCTGCGTTCATCTCCCAGCGTCGGCGTTTGGCTGCTTGTCGACCTAGAAAGCCTCGAAACACGCGCTGGATCGCGATCGCAGCTCGGTGCAGGCGTAGCGTCTCCTTGAACACAACTTGGCAGCGATGACGGCGATAGTTGCGTTGAATGACCAAGGCACTGTGGTTATGAAGACGCTGTCGAGCTGCTCGCTTCTCCTTCTTCAGAGTGACAAACGTACCCCACGCTGTCAACATCGTTCTCTTGGCGCCTTGCCGTCGCGTTTGAGTCATCTCTTTGACTCGAAGCTGCCAGAAGGTGAAGCGGACGAGCATCTCGAAACAAGTTCGTGTTTCTCGAATCCGTCCACGACGTAAAATCGACTCGACGCCTTGATCCTGAATGGATTTTATCTCCTTGCGCTTTCTGGCAAAGACTCGGCCTCGATATCCGCGATAGACTCGTTGGATTTTTACCGCTTTCCGGTGTCGGTCGCGTTGGAAGCGGAACACTTGACGAGCCGCTCGACCGCGATACTGGCGCTGGATCAAGAGCGCGGCTTCCAGTTTTCGTTGCTTCATCATGTTCACAAAGCCAATCCAGCGCTGGAACCAGTGCCCTTCTCGTTTCTGGATAATAGCCGCGAAGTTGTCACGCAGTCTCTGCTGCTCAAGCGCGAAGGCGGCCCAGTGGTTGAACAAGCGGTTCAGCTGACGAGACTGCACTTTCAGCAGGTATTTCGTGGCCACTTTGTTGCGTTTGGCGCGTAAGTTCATCAGCTTCCGAAGCTGTTGCTGCTCGTTCCGCTGGCGAACAAAGTGCTGGATCGTCCTCGCTGCACGCGCCCTGCGCTTGTGTAAGGCGAAGTGCAGCTTCCACTTCATGAGCTTGAATTTCACGAACAAGAGGCTGGCCTTGCGTCGGTTCTTCTTGCTCGTCACAAAGGATTTCCACTGCTGCATGACGCGGGAGAGCTCCTTCTTCTTGGCGGCTACAGCGCGCTGTGCAGCTTCTTCCTCCCGGGCTTTCAACACGAGCTTCTTCTGCTTGTCTTCCAGCTCGCGCTTCTGCTTCTCCTCTTGCTCTTTCTTGGCCTTGAGCCGCTGTTGGTGACGCTCCATGTCTTTCTCCCTCAACGCCTCAAGCCGCTTCCGCTCCAGCGCCTGGTTCTTGAGCTTGAGCTCCCGTTCTCGGATTTCAGCGGACAGTTTATCTCGCGCTTGCTGCTTGGTTGCCTGCGCGCGCTTGCGAGCTCGATAGGCGCGTTGGATCCGGATCACCATGCGGAGCCTCAGCTGCTCCATTTGCTGCTGCCAGGGCACAGCTAGAAGCAGCGACGCCTTGACCGCGATGTCGTGCTTCTTGTGCAGCCTCGCGATGTGCGCTTCGAAGCGTCCGAGGACTGAAACAAGCTCCTTCGTGGGCGCGTCGACACCCAGCGTCTGCTTTGCAGGAGACTTCACGGCGACGACCTGTTTCCACACGTTATTCACGAGGTTCTCGCCGTCCGAGATCTTCTTCTGGATGTGCTCAAGCTCCTGTTCTTGCAGCCGGATCCGGTTCTCCAGCAAGCGGATCTGGACGCGGAACTGGTTGCTGCCGTTGCTGCGCTCCATCTTCATCAACTCGATCTTGTGGTTGCGTAGCGCTCGTTCTTGCTCGGCGTAGAGCGCCAGCCACTTGTCGACCTTGGAGTCCAGCGTGATGGTGTCTCGCAGGCGAATGAGGCTCGACAGAGACTCGCCGTCGTCGTTGAACTTGAACTGCGCCAGGATCTCCTCGGCCACTTCACCAAACAACTGCACCAGCGTCGTCAAAAAGACCTCGGCGGAGACCGTGAAGCGGGTCTTTTCGTCGCCCTGGAGGCGACTCACGATCGATTCCCGCACAATATATTGCGCCAGGAGGACGGGGGCTGCGATTCGAGGCGCGCCGTCGTTCCGGAGACGGCGGGAATACTCGAACACTCGCTGCATGACGCTTTCGCATGCTGTCGTGGACAGGAAAACCTGCTTGGTTCCGTCCGGGATCAACGGGTGACTGCGAAGCTCCATCATGTTTGCAGCCATGAACTTCTTGGCCCCACTCGCTCTTGAGGAGTGCGCCTGCTTCTCTTTTGCGGCGAGATCCAGATCCAATTCGTCTTGAAGGTGACGTCGTACGAAGAGGAAGAAGAGCAGCGTGTCCTCGTCCAAGAGCTCTCTCAGGAAGGACGCGAACAAGGCCACCTGCGGATACTGTTCGCGTGTGAGCTCGATGTTGTACATGAGATCCACGCACTCTTGGTCAGCGAGCTCTGGCAGCCCCAGCGAATGGTGGACGAACCTGCGAGCGAAGAAGGGCATGGCCAGCCAGCCTGGCGCGGCCAGGGTCTTCTCAGCTCCCAGTTTGACTAGTAAGACGTCTGATAGAGCATTGTAGACCGCCTCGAT
>JAABLL010000999.1:0-10576 GCA_012295475.1 Phytophthora gonapodyides | reverse complement strand
CAGGTCAGTCGTGAATTTACCTTTAAGCTAACAAGTTGCTGCATTTGCGTGCGATTCTTGTTGGCTTTGCTCTTCTATAGCTTTTGAAGCAGCCTTCGCCTCTGTTCCCATACAGCGCGGGACGGTCCCACAAAGGACGGTTCGCGACACGTGGTGGAGAAGCAGGGTACAGTCCTCGCTGTGGAGCAGTCAGTGTGGAGGTTGCCGTGGCAGACCGTCTTGTCCTTCGCTCTCTCCATTACTTACTCCTAGATGTCCTTGTCCTTGCCTTCCGTCCTTGCAATCCGTGCGCGCCGAGCGCGCTCCTCTCGCGCGCATCCTCGCACACTCCTCCTTGGCCTCGCGCGCGCCGCACTCCGCCGCCAGCCACCGCGAGTCCATGACGTCCGTCTTTGGCCACCGCGCACCCCAGATCTGTGTTTCGAAGAGTGGGGCAGCGAGGGCCACTGCCACGCCGGCTGGGACGAGGGCACGGCTGAACACGGCCGAATCCCGCCGGGTCCCTTACGGCGCCTGCTGCGCCCTTTCGCCAGGCACTGTCTCGAACAGCTGGTTGCCGGGGTTGCTCGAACGAGGACGGTATGAAAACCCGGTGGAACGGTACGGACCGTTTCCACTCGGGACAATCTCCCCGACGATAACTCGACTTCCTCGGCGAGTCTCCTCGTTCGCGCCTCCACGGGCACGCACTTGCTGCCACAGCTCGCGATGTTCAGCGCGCGCCTCGCGAGAAGCAACTCGCTCCGCACGGGCGACTCTCAGGGCCTCGACGGCGCTCCTCGGCACCGGGCCTTCGTTTCCTTCCTCTTTCCAGAACGCTTGGGCCAGACGCTCAATCTGAGCGCGGTCCTCCATCGTCTCCTTCCATTGTTCGCACAGGTCACCGACCTTGGCCATCGGCGACGGTCGCGTATACGCGAGCCATCGACACACCCGGCTGGTCACGCCAGCCACCACTACCAAACCGTGCAGCAGCGCCTGCCACCAACCGATCTCAAAGTCACCGAGGACCGCAATGCCCTCACCGCAGCCCAGGTAGTATTCGGCCACCAACAGCGTGGCCGCCACGCCAAGCCATCCTTGGCAGATAGTCTCCAGTAGATCGTAGATGCCCAGGACGCAGTAGATCAGCACGTAGCTCACAGTCAGGACCAGCGCCCAAGCCGTGCACAGCACAAACCACGCCCTGCGGAAGGTGTCTCCCCATTTCAAACGGAGATCCTCCTTGTACTGCACAGTCGACTTCCAACCGTTCTCGCCGGTCTCCGGCACTAACACATACCAGTAGGAGTGGAAGGCGTCACAGAACTTGTAGACAACCCGCCCAAACCCAAACTTGTGCTCGCCCTGCACAGCCAACTCGATCATCGGCGTGCCCAGCAATGACTCGCTCAGCATCCACCAACGTCGCAGCGTGCCAGCGTCCTACACTTCACGGCTCAGCATGTAACTACGGTAACGGACGAAGCACTGACGGATGATGCCGGCCCACTTGTAGGCCAGGTCACACCCGGCACAGAACGGCCCAGTCACTAATCCGTGCAATGGCGCCAATACGGCTCCCACCAGGATGCCACACACCACCCACGACAACTCGATGCGGTGCGCCACCACGAACTCATCTCGAGAACGCTTCCGGTCACAGAATGAGAGGAGCAGGCAGAAGGAGCGTTCGGCTGACACGCCCTGAAAGCGCGAAGCCGTTCATCTATCATGGTCAACGGTTCTCTTCCGAATCACTATCACTCCGTAGTCAATCACCAGGTAGGACACCGTTCCAATCCATAGTCAATCACCAGGTTGGGCACCGTTCCAATTCAAACTTGTGGGTTGCCGTTCGGCCCGGTCCCAGACTAAGATTGATGGGAACGGACACAGAGCCGGACATTTCTCCAGGTCGGTTGCCGTCACCGGCCGCTTTTCCCAAAGAATCCTCACTCCGCAATCCGCCTCCAAGATCAAGACCAGCCACCAGCACGCTCCGCTCCAGCATGACGAAGGCGAAGACTCGCTCCACCGCGCGCGCCGAAGAGCTCCGCGAGCGTCTCAACGACGAGGCCCAGACAGACGACGAGGCCATGGTGCTCCGCGCCCAAGTCGAGTTCTGGTCGCGCCTCCGCGCCGCACTTTCCGCCAACGACAAGTCTTTCGGGCTCGAAGCCCTTGACGACCTCGCCATGGCTGCGCTCGCAGCCAACGCTGCCGCTCCTCTCGCGCTGACCAGCACAGCCGTCCTCCTGCCTTCGCCAGACTCCATGACGGCCCAAGATCCTCCGACGCACGCCCTGTATGCTCCCGCGAGCTCGACCACCCGCAGCAAGCGCTCCAGTTCGCACAAGGGCAAGGCCAGGGCTCCACCGGCCAAGAAGAGGCGCACCATCATCAAGTCCCGACGCTCCTGGTTCCAGCTCCCGTCCAACGCCCCGAAGCAGATCAAGGACGACCTCGCGCGCATTGATGCCGACGCGGCCGACCAAGACACGACGCCCGAGCGCCTGGCGTATCCGTGGCACGGCCAGCGCGCCTGGTACGACCCCAAGTAGCATCCCGATCTCCACCTCGTTCACTGGCGCGTGGTCATGCGGCACCGCGCCACCTTCCTCACCCTCGCCGTCTACGCGCCCACGGACGACTCCGCCCCGCGCCGCAAGCAGAAGACCCTCGCGTGTCAGGCCCGGCTGCTTTTCGTCTCTCACAACATTGAGGAGTTCGGCTACTACGGCTTCCTCGGCAAGTTCGAGAACAGCGCCCACGACCACATGATGTGGCTGGGCGGCAAGCACTCCCTCGACGCGAAGACGGCCAAGGACAGCGACGACGCCGTCGACCCGCCCCAAGAAGACCTGGCCAAGCTCCTCCGTCGCGATCCAAGCCACTACGAAAGGGTGATCGAGCGCGTCACCGACCCCTCCACTGTCGACGAAGAGGGCTACGCCTCCATCCCCGAGCTGCTCACGCAGAGCAAGGCGCTGGACCCCACAAGACCCGCGCACCTCCGGCTCACCACGAACACCCTCGCTCGCATCGTCCTGGACGTCACGGACATCGGCGCCCCGCCAAGCCCCCACTGGGTTGGCAACCGTTCCACAGGGCCGTGGAAAAAGCTCTTCTCCGACATCTCTATCCTCGCCGTGGTCCCCAAGTTGCGCAAGCGTCTCGACAAGGGCAAGCCGGTCGTCAAGTACGACCACAAGTACTTCAAGCCGTCCGAGCAGCGCACCGACGACTCCGACTTCGAAGACGACGGGGAGCCCACGATCAAGCCGCCTACGTCCATGAACGCGCCGATCCCCCTTTCGTTGCAGCGCCACACGGGCCTTACCGACAGCAGCGACGACGAGGACGATGAAGTTCCTCCCAAACCCATCAAGCGCGAAGACGAGGACGCCAACAACAGCGACCTCCCCGACGACAACCCAGACAACGAGGCCGAGTCCTCCTCTGGCGACGAGTACGCACACGCTCCCAAGTCAGGCAAAAGCCGCAAGTCCACTGATTCCCCCGACGACAAAACCGACGACACGGGCACCTCCAAGACGGGCAGCAGCCCCGACAGCAAGACCGGCAAGAGCTCCAAGTGATGAGCTTCCCGCGTCTCTCTTTTCTTTCTGCAATTTCAGCCAGTAGTCGCGAAAAACTAAAAAATATAAAAACACACGCTTGCCGCTCACGGTTAACGGTTCCCCAAATTCCCAATACCCCTTTGCGTTCTTCTTCAGTCATTCGTTCATTCTCCAAACACAGGGAACCGTTCCACCGCGACTTACAGCAACAGCAAGTCGTCATCCTCCACATCAGCGTTGGCATCTGCTAGCCGATCACTTCTCCGCAATTCTGGGAGTCCTTTCTTTCTTCTTTCCCCTTGCTCAAACTCGATCACTAGCGCAGCATATTCCGGTAGCAGAGAGGACCGCGCCAACCAAAAGGTTTCGTAGCTGGCAGTCAACACCAGATATTCGACCGCACGGTTCACTATCCGCTTGGCGATCACGTCCAGTAGAGCCACATCCGTTCCAGCAATAGCAGTGTCTTCCGTTCCCAGTGTAAGGCGTTCCGTGAAGCTCGTAGGAGGCAGATCCGTCACCTCCAAAGGCCCGTCCTCGGCCTCCTCGCCATGCTCTTCGATTTCTGCTGGTATTTCATCCATGAAGGGCCTGGTCCAACGTCCTCGAAACTTCTTCAGACGGTTCACGTTCACAGTCACCACTTTGTCCGGATGCGGGGGTATCTCGATCCTGTAAGCGTTCTCTCCGACTTTGCCTAGCACACGGTAGGGACCGTGCCACGAGAACGCCAACTTCTAGGTTTCGCGTCTCGCCACGCTTAGCTCGGAAGAACTGGTACACCCAGACCAGGTCGCCCAATTCAAAGTTCACTTCCACTTGGTTCCGCAACCGTTGTTCATGACGGTCCTGTGCTTTGATCAGCTGACGCTCCACTACGTGCCTCGACTCCTTCATCGACCGGTATAACTCGCGACGGTACTGAGCGATTTCATTGCTCTTCCATTTCTTGGCCAGGTTCAGGAACGCTACGTCCAGAGGCAGCACCGGGTCGCGACCATACAGAGAGTAGAATGGCGAGTCGCCAAGCGCCTCATGATACGCGGTTCGGTATGCAAACAACACGCGGGGCAGGTAGACGTCCCAGTCCGTCTGCGCCTCGTCGACGTGCATCTTCAGCATTCCTATCAACGTCCCGTTGAATCTCTCGACCAGTCCTTGCGTCTGGGGGTGGTACGCAGCGCCAAACAACTTCCGTATGCCTAGCGTCTGGTAGAACGCTTTGGCAACTTCAGAGGTAAAGTTTCGACCATTGTCACTGAGTAGTCGGGACGGCACACCGTGCCGCGCGACCACACCGTTCACCATTGAATCGACGAAAGTGATCGAGTCCAGTGCGGCCACCGCGACGGCCTCAGCCCACCTCGTGAAGTAGTCTACAAACACGAGAATGTACTTGTTGCCACGCTCAGTCTCCGGCAAAGGCCCAACAGCGTCAACCACCAAAAGTGAGAACGGACCGGTCAGATCCGCGACGGGCCTTCGCTGCATACGTCCCGAAGTCCACGGTCTGGGTCCTTTCCCTCCTCCACACTTGGCACACTCGCGCACGTACTCGGCGACATCCTTACGCCATCCCGGCCAGTAGGCATGTCTTCTCACCTTCTCGATCGTCTTGGTTAAGCCAAGGTGGGAGGACAGCAAGTCACGGTGACAAAAGTGCAACACGGTCTCCACGTATGGCAGCGGCACCACTGGAACAATCACAGTTCGGGCGGGAGCCACGTTCGCCGGCAGATTCACCGTTCGATTTAGCAAACCGTTCGCCACTAGATGTCGAGGGGCCATGCTCACTACTCGGCGGCGCAGGAACGGATCCAGCGGAAGCGCTCCGTCTTCGAGCAACGCTATCAGCGCCCTAATCCAGGGAACCTTCTGCTGTTCCTCAAGGAATTGCTCGGAGTCCAGGGCAAACAGATTCACCTGGGATGGAGGCGTCGGCATTGGAGACGCATCGCCAGTTTCCATGTCGGTAGGTCCTTCAGCGAGCTCCAGTTCCAGTTCAGCTTCGTCGTCGAGCTCAACATCACCCGTGCCATCCTCAGGCTCTCCCTCTTTTCGCTCCTCGTCCTCACTCTCTGCAGCCGTTCCGTCCCGCTCCCCGACGGAAGACGGAACGTCGGGCTCTACAGAGCTCGGTTCCGGATTCAGGAGGTCAGACATCGTAGGCACAGGGTTCAAGAGGTCTTCCAGCGTCAGCGCGTTCACAGAGTCCATCGGCAGGCGGGACAAACCGTCCACGTGACCCAGCGACGTTTCAGGCCGGTGGTGCAAATTATACTGTAGGTTAGACAGCTCCATGGCCCACCGTGCTAGTTTGGCATTACTCGTACGGTTGCCAGGGCTGAAGACCCAAGTCAACGCCTGATGATCCGTGTAAATGTCGAATTCACGCTTGTCCAAATAGCAGCGAAACTTCCGCGTCGCCCAGACAACTCCCCAGCACTCGATCTCCGAGATCCCATCTTGGTTGGAGATCCAGTTCTTTTGCGACCCCGTGAGCAGCTTATTCGCGTAGGCGCCGACACGGTCGCGGTCGTCAGCTTCCTGCATCAGGCACGCTCCCACCGCATAGCGGGACGAGTCCACGTAGAGCTTGAACCGTTTCTTCATGTCAGGATATACCAGAATAGGAGGCTTCGTCGATGCACGCTTCAGCTGTTGGAAAGCACCTTCACAGTCTTCGCTCCACAGGAACGGCTCGTCCTTGACCTTCAACCTTTCCAAGGGTGCCGAAATCAAGGCATACCCCGGGATGTACCGGCGGAAGTAGCTCGTTAAGCCCAAGAACGATCGGATCGCATGCAAGTCACGCGGCCTCTGCACGTTCATCACGGCCTTCACCTTTTCAGGGTTAGGCAGGATGCCTGAGGGAGTCAAAATGTGACCCAGGAACGCTACTTGACTTCGTCTCCAATGGCATTTCTTCATCTTGAGCTTGAATCCAGCCTCCCTGAACCGTGTCAGAACTTGGCGCAGGCGGACCAGGTGGGACGGGAAGTCCTTGCTGAAAATGACGCAGTCGTTTAAATACACGAGGCACACTCGCCACTTCAGGTCCACTAGCACGGTCTCCATTAGACGCTCGAAAGCGGGCACGGCATTACAAAGGCCAAAGGGCATCACTAGCCACTCGTAGAGGCCAAACTTGCAGGTAAAGGCAGTCTTCGCCACGCTGTCCTCGTGCATCGGCACATTCCAGTAGCCAGACGCAATATCCATAGTCGAGAACAGTTTAGCGCCACCTAGTACGTCGAGAATGTCATCGATCAACGGCATTGGGTAACAGTCTTTCACGATCACGGCGTTCAGCTTGTGGTAGTCAATGCAGAAGCGAATGCCTCCATCCGGCTTCCGGATCATCAACACCGGGCTAGCCCAAGGGCTGTTGGAGTGGCAGATGAAGTTGAGGTCCAAGTATTGGTCAACCTCAGCCTCCATCGCTTCTCCCTCGGCTCCCGAGACACGGTACGGCTGCTGTTTGATCGGCTTGCTATCTCCGGTGTCAATTTCGAACGTAAGCAGGTCAGTCCGTCCGGGCTTCTTAGAAGACTCCACGAACAGGTCGTCGAAACGGTTCAGTTCAGCTTGGAAGGGGGTCTTCTGCTCTGTCGACAATGTCGACTCTGAAAAGTCTGCGATTGCGCCTTTGTCGGGCGGGATCACTGGCTTCGGCGTTTCCACGATCTCCACAGCAGGTTCAGGTATCTCTTCGGCCAGGGCGCTCACTGTTTCGGGCATGGACCCTCCCTGCGCTGCCTCAGACACGCTTCCGCTTGGGACGGTCACCTTGGAGGGCGACACCATCGGAGCGAACGCCGACTCGGGGATCACCGAAGTCGCGGCGACCACCGTTCCTTTCCTGATCCAATACTCATCAGTAGACGCGTTGCATACTTCGATGATCACTTGTCCTTCTTGAACAGTGCACAGCGTCCGAGCAATGCAAAGCGTCGGCGGCAGACTCATCGAGCCCTCCACCAACACCGTAGCCTTCTCAGTCACGTCGCCAATCCCGTTGGTCATCACCAGTGCTTGTCCTCGGGGCGGCAATCGTACCGAAGATGCCATAGCGGTCAGGTAGGTCTCCTGCACCACAATGGCTCCCAGTGTCAGCACTTCACGCGTTCTCTTGAGCGTCATAGTCCTCTCAGCCACGTCAATCACGGCTCCGAACACGGACAGAGCGTCCACACCTAAGATGGCATCGCAGTTCAACCGTTCAGCCGCCAACAGGTTCAGAGGGGCCTCGAGTGAACCTAGTCGGACAGGCAGCGTGATCCACCCTTTGATCCTCAAATGATGCCCCGACGAGCTGCGAACTTGTCCTTCATACGGACGCAGAGCCACCTTAGCCCGTCCCAGCCGCTTCAGCACCAGTTTGTCCACCAAGCTCAGCGTCGCTCCAGTGTCAGCCAGCATGCGAGACGGGAGACAGTCAATGAGGCCCCCCGAGAGGGCCTCAAAGCTCCCCACAGCACACACTACACGCCTTCCGCCTGGAACAACCTCGGGCAACTCGCCCTCGCAATCACCACCTCGGCGAAAACCGAACCCGTTTGGCAGTTCAACCGTCACCACTTATACTAGACCATGTTTCTCGGACCGTTCGGGCTTATGACTTTCAGGCCCTATCACGTTCACATAGTGCGAGATGTCTTCTTCACGCTCTGGAAACAGCTCCACTCCATGAACTGCTTCAGCGCGATCTACGTACAGCGACGAACAGTTGAACGGTACGGGCACTTTGACTTGGCGCTTCCTGGCCTCAGCTTCTTTGCGTTCCTTTTCGTGTTCTTGCAGCTTATTCCAGACCATCTCGGAACACTTGGAGTGGTAATGATCCACCCAAGCCGAAAACGGCACCCAGTCAGGCAGCGGAACGGACTTGCTCTTCGCGAGTTTGTCCGTCACCGTCAGCAGTTGCACCCAGTCCAAAGTCGGCGGCTTATCACGAAGCGGCGGCGATCGTGCCTCCTCACCGCCCTCGGGCAGCGGTATTTATTCACCCCTCGGCTCGTTGGCAGCCTCCCGCGCATCCTTCAGCCAGAGATACACGGCCTGGCGTCCCAACGCACGGATCAGCTTCGGCTCTTCCACAACCATTACTTCAGCACTGTTCACCGTGGCCACCGCGGCACCGTCCTCAGACGAGTCCTCACTCGCGTTGAGGGGCACTCCGATGTTTGCGTACACCACCTCAGCGACGTCGACTTCACTCTCTTCAGCCTCGAGCGGCATCTCTTTTTCGTCCGTCTCGGTTTTTCTTCGCGGCATTTTGAAGTCCTCCACGATCACCTTAGAAGTACCAGTCACCATGGGCCCAGGATCCGAAGAAGCGTTCCGGAAATCACGGTTCGCCCTCTTCGCCTCAGCAGAACTCTTGAGCGTTTGTTTAAACCAATCTTGCCAATATTCAGGGGAGGCCATCTCTTCCGTGGATGCTCCCTTGGTCCTTTCGAGCACGTCAACCGGCAAGCCCAAGTAGCCAGCCATTTCTTCGATCGACGGTTCTTTCTTCATCTCGGCAATTCTCTTCATACGCCTCTGCAGCTCCACTTCATCCAGCGGATACAACCGGTCTTCCAGTACTCCTCTTCCTCCACGGCGACTTCAACGCCAGCCAGGGCCGTTACCTCTTGGCCCGGCTCGCTCTCCTCCATGGCGTCCAACTCAGCGTCCGAAAACAAGCGCTTGACGGGCAACGGTTCCTCCGTTCCGGTCTGCTCACTTCCCGGAGCTGGCGACTCCACGGTCTCCTCGTGGTCGGCGACCACCACGCTCTCCTTCAGCTCCGAGACTTCCTCCACCACAGCCACTTCTTCTTGGGCCGCGACGGGCTGGGCCTCTACGCCTGGCATCTCCACGCTCGTCGCAGGGCTCGATTGTTTAGCCGCCACGATCTTCTTCTCGATAAACCTCCCTAGCTTCCAAGCGGCCTCCTCTTTCACCGCAAGCATCTCTTCCAACGAAGCGACCGACTTCTTCTTCTTGTCGACCGTCCTCCGCTTCTTGAGGATCGACTTCTTCTCCTTGTCGACCTTCTCCTCACGCTTAAACTTGTTCACGTCAGTCGAAACGGTTCCTTCCTTCCAGGGAGCCATCACATGCCGTCCGTCCGCAGTCCAAACCGGACTCTTCACCTCTCTTCGCGCTGGTTCAGCCGGCTTCACCTTCTCGTTCCGGTACAACCAGACCTTCCTCTTCGCCTGCACATTCTCTTCGTCGTTCTTCACACTCTCCACACTCTCGGGGACAGCAACCGTAGCGTTCACCTCCTCCATAGCACGCCCACCGTCACCGTCCGAGCCGTTCTTCGGGCCAGAGGAAGGAGCGGCTCTCCCTTCCCCCTCCTCTTGGCGTCCTCATTGCTCGGCCTGCTGCTTCGCGTCGAGGTCTCTCAGCCTCTTCACGGTGGGGCAGACTCCAATTGTGTGATCTTCGACTTGACAGAAAGAGCACCAACGTCGACCGTTTCCATTGCCTCCTTGGTAGCCTCCTTGCTGTGGCGGCGGCTGCTGCTCACACTCGCTCTGCATATGACCGAACTGACTGCAGCGACGGCAAGTCATGGTCTGGCGGCGGCAGTTCGTGCGTCCGTGGCCAAGATATTGGCAACGCCCACAGATCGGAGCACCGGTCTGGTCTCGACCGTCATCGTCCATGCGGATATCACGAAAGACTTGACCATTCCTCGGCGCTTGCTGCTGCATCGGCGGCGGCGGAGGAGGAAGTGATTGCACAGCGGTCACGGCTTGCGGCGCGTACATCGGCTGAGGGGGAGCTCGGAACTCTGTCTTCACTTTGCTCCTCCACTCCTTTTCGTCCTTCACGAACGATCGCATTTTTTGTGCCAAAGCGTTCACTTGGTCCACCATCGGCTTCAGAATAGCGGGCGTATCTGTCGCCGTCGCCCTCTTGGCCGGAGCGGTCTCCTCGAAGTCCTCGTCCTCATCCACCGGACGGTACATGTCTTTCACCATCAGCCATTCGCACGCTTCGGGAATGTCTCG
>JAABLL010000998.1:0-10578 GCA_012295475.1 Phytophthora gonapodyides | reverse complement strand
CAATTCGCAAGATCTTCACCTGGTAATCGACATTCCCGATTCCGTCGAGGAGACTCCTCCACCAGCTCTTCGCAATGATACGCCACCTTGCGTTTTTGGTATTTTGCATCATGGTCCATCTTACCACCTTTTGCTCGAGGCTAGTGGAAGAGAAGAACCTGCCCAACGAGATTTATGCAACGGTTCACAACCCCGAATTCTCGCTCTTATCGACGCTGGGCCGGATCTTCTCCTGTTTCTCCGCCAAGAAAGAACTACCCCAGGAGAAGGACGCTTAAAAACAAAAAAAAAGCAGCGTCGAGTTGCGCTGCAAAGTTCTTTGAGCTGAACGTCTCATCCAATACAAACTCGTCAATGTGCATGTAGCATCTTGAAGTTTCATCCCTTCAACACTCTCGACGGGCCTTATTTTTTTCTTCAATTCTACTCGTAGCAATTCCGAAATGAATCTGTTTTTACTGTAGAGCATTCCAATCTAGTGGAAACTAACGAATGCTTAGAAGTACGAGGTGACATGGTCATTGCCGGTGTGAGGGCTCCTGATCTGCATTTGCAGGTAAAGCTTTCACGTGCATGCAGGCAGTAACCAGACTACCGCTGCAGATACACCAATCCAATGAAAGCGACACTGGGCATAACTACTCACGTGATACGATGCATACCGGCATCGGAGTTTTTCTTTTTCTTGTACTTTCAATTGTGTCCTCGTACGTGTAGTTGTTGCACTAAACCTACTTGACGTGAGCTTGCTTGTGAACACGACCCGAGTTGCACGCCTCGTAGCCTTCTTCCTTGCGCACTGGAACGGCAGCACCATCGCTCTCATAACTAGCCATGTTGTGGTTTGATGGAACTTGCAGCGACAAGAACACGAAGGCAACGCATTGGAGGAGGATGGCAATCATCGCGAGCGCCGCAACGTCGTAGTAGCGGTTGGTGTAGTCCATGCCCAGCGTCTTGAGGTACACCTCGCCGTACACAGGCACCGCAGGGAATCCAGGGGCATTGAACGACAGCGTAATCCCCTCAAGCTCGTTGGCCATGAGGATCTCGAACGCGTAGCCGAAGATCGAGAGGTACTTGAGCCAGCCCACAGAGTCGGGCATCGTATCAGCGTTGAGCAGGAAGCCTCCGAACAGCAGCATTACCAGGAGCACCACCGTAGCCGCGAGGTTCGCCGACCCCACGCGTCTCGAAAGTACGCCAATGAGCTGGCAAATCGATCCAGCCGCCACGTTGAACAGCACCAACGTCAATAGGAAGAGCAGGAAGCGCTCGGCTGAAGCTTGAAGAGCCATGATCCAGTAGAAGATGCTTCCGAAGAGGAAAGCGGGAAGCACTCGCAGCAGCAGTGAGTCCAGCGTGGTCTTGGCCAGGAAGTAGCTGAACGCTCCGTAGTACATCGCGCCAGTCTCTCGAAGGAAAATGGGGCGCTCGCCGATGAAGAGATCCATGGAGCTCATGCTCGCGAAGCCGAAAAACGTCAGGATGAAGTAGAAGGCGCCCATGCGGTTCTGGAAGCCGGCGAGGTCGGCCGAGACGTTGTTGAAGATCAGTCCGCCGAACAGGGCGAGTGCCAGACTCAGCAGGACGTGCTGAACCAACAGCGATCGGTGACGGAGGATGTTCTGCGCCGTGCGCACAAACAGCACGCGAATCTCCGCCACCGTCGACTGGAACGAAGCCATCAAGCTCGTCGACTCTGGGGCCTCCTCCATCAGACAAGGTGAGGGCTCTGCCTCGTACGCGAGTGGTTCCGAGTCGGCAACGACTGTGACCGACACTGCGGCCTTCTCGGCCTGGTGGGATTGAATCAATGGCGCGTTGGTCGTGTCGCTTGCAATGTCCAGGATGAAGTCGGCGATGTTTTCGTTCTAAGCACACGGACAAGAAGTTCATAGTCAAAGGTTAGACGGTGGCTCGAACATAGCAGCAAAACGCGCCCCCCCCCCCCCCACTTACCTCAGGACACTTGAAGCCGAGGTCTTGGAAGTACTTCTTGGATGCAGCAGGAGCTCCACTGTAGAGCAGTTGGCCCTTCCCAAGCAGCATGATCTTGTCAAGGAGCAGGAAGGATCGAGCGCTAGGCTGGTGGATGCTTAAGACCACAATCCGGCCATGACTTGCCAGCTCTTTGATGAGCTGAACCACCGAGTGAGCCGACGAGCTGTCGAGTCCCGACGTAGGCTCATCGAGGATGAGGATCTGCGGGGAAGTGACCAGCTCCATGCCGATGCTAACACGTCGACGCTCGCCACCAGAGATGCATCTGTCCGAGCCGCTTCCGCCCACAGATCCAATCCTTGAGGTCGCGACGTGGCCGAGGTTGAGCTCCGCGATGACTCGCTCCACCATGGCTTCCTTGGCCGACTCGGCCATCATCAGCGGAAGGCGAAGCTGGGCTGAGTACGCGATGCACTCACGCACCGTAAGCGTTGAGTACAGCGTGTCGTCTTGCTGCATGTAGGCAGCAACACGACGGTAGCTCTTGGTCACCTTGCTCCCGTCGACCAGAAGTTCACCAGCGAACTTGGAGCTGCCGTTCTTCACCGCCGCTAGAGCGTTCAGCAGCGTCGTCTTACCAGATCCACTGGGCCCCAGCAGCCCAAGAACTTGTCCACGGGACACACTGCCTGAAATCTTGTGCAGGATGCACTTGGGCTCTCCAGAAGGCGTTGACGACTTCTTCTCGCTAGATGAGAAGCAGCTAACGTTGCGGAACTCGAGCGACTTGACAGAGCGAGAGGAAACCTTCAGCAGTTCCGTGTCCAAGTCCTCCTTATCATCACGACGTGTGCCCACGAGACAGCAGCAGAACGCACAGCAACCGAGAAGCAACAGAGCAACGAGCGCAGCGCAGGCCACGACAGCCAGCAGTACACCCTCTGCGTCACTTGAGTCTTCATCTTCAGTACTAGTGTTGATTGACGTGCTGCTACCGCTGGAGGTCGCGCTGCTGCCACTGCGCTCGCAGGCCGAAGCTTTGCATGTAGCGGACAGCGGGAGCGGCGAGCCCGTGATCACAATGGACAGCTCGTCGCTCGAGTCCATGACTTGGATCTCGGCAGACTTGCCGCTCAGAGCGCCCTCCACCAGGTCCTTGGTCATAGCCGCACACTCGGAGCCGCACGTACACGTGATATCCTCGCACTTTCCGTTCGCGCTGCCCGTGGCAAACGAGCACTGCGTCAATTCACAGTCGATAACGTGCTCGCTGTTGACGGTCTCCTTGGCCTTGTACACAGCAGCAGAGCAGTTGGCAAGGCCTTGTTCGTCTCGCTTGCAGCTCACATCCAGAGCGCCGTCGGGGAAGAGCAATTGAAGGTCGCTGGACAGCGTGCACGTGTACGTTTTGGCCAACGTGTTGGCGTCGTAGATGAAGCCAGAGACGCACGAGTATCCCGAGCCGAGCGTTGTACTGCACACGTCCGACGTAGCGTCGTCGCTCACCGAGCACATGCGGCATCCCAAGCCACTGAAGCCGTCGAGACACTCGCAGTAGCCCGTGGAGGCGTCGAGTTGTCCATAGTCGGAGTCACAAGTTGCCTCGCCGATGTCGGAGGACGTCGAACTCGATGAAGAAGCCGAAGAAAGCGACAACAGCGCCAATGGCACCACGAAGCGAGGAGTCCGCATTGGCACGGACGAGGCACGATCGAAAGTGACTCCGCTGCAGCTTGTGGAAGTCATGCGCTGCAATTTTCAGGAGAAGTGCTCATGAGATTGGACGCAGGAAAACAGGAATGGCTGGGCGATTGGCCAGGGACATGGGGACCAGCCCTCCGCCGGATGCCCGGTCAGATTGCGGCTTTATCGTTACTCCACCGCGGAGTAAGCTTGGTAGATGTTGCAGTGCAAAATTCCGCCCTCACTTCATGAGCGTCGCCTGCGATCATGCCCTGGATAGTGCTGCACCAGGTATGAGACTGTCAGGAATGGAAGTCCTCTCCTCTGGACGCTGGTAACTTCACCCTCACTCAAACCAGGTCAAAGCTTTTGCAGAAGGCATACGAAAGTGGGGCTGTACGCCGCACTGCTTGCGTCGCGCAATCACGAAAAACGAATCACGAAAAGCGCGTTACCATAGCTCGTTATCTTGAGCTTTGCAACCCGGAGAGAAGGCACGCACCAAGACTTCGGCACAGTCAAGGCGACCGTTTCTGGTGGGAGATGAAAACCACTACCGTACCGTACAGGTATCCTTTGAACTTGACGCTTTCCGCGGATGCTTGCTAGGTCGCAGAGTTCAACGTCGCCACATGAGCATACCAGCCACGGCACTTCGAGAAACCAATTCTTGGAGATGCGAACTCCTCCATCTACGTTGATGTGCTGCTCTCCGGGTCAGAGCGCTCTCGAGTCTAGATGTATCCTGCTCGTGACTTGGGGACGAGCCAGAAGTGAACGCTGGAAACTGCTGGCTGTCCTTGAAGGTGCTGGATCTTCTTGTCGCGCTGATGCTACAAACAGGTGCTGAACCGGGATCGAGCTGGATGCACAGCCAGCCACTCAAGGTATCATTATCGGACAGCACCTTCATAGATCCTGCTCCGTGATCTAAACGTGCGTTATACCAACTTCCCTTGCTTGTTCGGAATGGATTTGTTCCCTGAGAGATACAGCCGGAAACGCTTGGAATGTGGTCGACTCCCAACTGGTTCATCTGATGCGACTGGTTGTATGTAGCGACAGACACTCCCTCGGTCGCCAAACACTAAACTTTGCCTTGTTTACTCACGCATTGGAGCTCTTCCAACACGAAGTCTTGGATCTGGTTGACTGCTATTTTTTTACTTCGCAGTATACTTTATCGACGTCTCCAAAATCTGGTTCCACGCGAGGTTTGTCTTGAGGAGGGTGAAATGCCAGTCCACTAGCGAAATGAATAGCTGCAACATTGTCGGTGGGACCACGCAAGTGATACGGTGCATCGGAAGTTGTGGCATGTCCAGTGCTAAGCCACGCGAGTCGGAGTTGCCAGCCTCCCACGCGTACTGTCGAATTCCGCTCAGCATCATTTCAATCGCCTTTTGACGGGTACCAAACCGTCTTGCGTACTGCGCCAGCATACCAGTCATTATCAAAGAACCGAACCACCGTAGCCGCTTCGTCGGGGTTCCGAGAATACCGACGTCTTCGATTTTTGCTAATAAGTTCTGTTCAACTTGTTCTCATCGAGCTTGGTTACGACAAAAACTACCAAGCACGGCTCCCTATTCTACTTGCACCTGAAACTCCTGGTGTCTCCTATTTCGTCATCATCTTGAAGAAGTACAATGTTGAAAGGACTTCCTAGTCGTGTATGAAAGCTGTCGGAATGACGGTGAAGGCAGCAGGAGCTTTGCCATGTTGGAATCGGCTGAAGAAGTAGCCGTAGACCTCATTCCGAATATTAGTACAGCAGAGTACCAAGATGAGCCGATCACCTTCGCAGGCCCAGTTGCTGTGATGTAGCACACATGATCCATTCGTACCAAGAACTCCTTCCGCAGGTACGAGAACTGTATCGGCAGCTCGGTCGGCAGCGGCTGTGACTGCATATCTCCAAGTCTGCGCTGCTTGACCAATTTCAACGTTTCGCGTCGAAGTTGTTGACTTTCATGGCATCTTCCATCAACTGCCTAGAAAACCGTTTGAGGGAATTTGACATGGGATGATTCGAAAACTGGGGGCAAGAGGCCTCAATAAAACGATTAGTCCACTATAGTCAATCAACGAGGCAATTTCTGAGTGAACGAAGTTGTCTTCGAGAATTGGCAAGTGAGTTCAAGCTCCCCACAAAACTTCTCACGATGGGACCTTCACCGCGGTGGTCGTGGCTCTCGACAGGAACGATAGTCTGCGCCAGGATCTTCCCCAGACATGGGGACTCGCTGCTCCACGTCGCTCACCGCGTCGACGAGTACCTGATCGAATTGCTAGATGCGCGGGTCCTAGCAAAATCATGTGAATTGGGAGCTTCGACGAGTGAACTCGACTTCATTTTGTCGCGAACGACTCCGAACTGGCACACCGTGGTGGATGCAGCGGCCAAAGGCGGACACCTGCACGTGTTTCGGTGGATGAGGGAACGTCAGGATGGTCGCGGTCCGTGGGAAGTCGATTTCTATTTTGCAGTTAACGAGGCTGCTCGCTTTGGCCATCTCGAGCTTGTCAAGTGGCTGCATGAGCGAGGCTTGAGCTGCATTGGAAGGCCTGCCCTTGTCGGTGCTGCGAAGTTAGGGCACCTTGAAATACTGAAGTGGCTGCACGAACACACTACTGATAACACAACAATTGATGCCGAAATGAAGTTTGCCGCTGGGAGGGGGCATCTTGCAACGGTGCAGTGGATTTACGAGACTTTCCCGGTCCAACTTGCGACTGCAATGACAGGAGCAGCTCGACATGGGCAGCTGAACATGCTGCAATGGCTGCATCAGCAGCAACGTTGTTCGGAGACGTGCTCTACAACGGTTATGGATGCGGCCGTCGATGCCGGCCAACTTCCAGTTGTCGAATGGTTGTACGAGAACTGCAGCAAGGGCTGTTCAAGGTACGCTGTTGAGCAGGCAGCTGGTCATGGAAATCTGCCGATGCTGCAATGGCTGCACAAGCACTACAGTGATCAGTTCCACTCGGATGCGATGGATAACGCGGCTGTGCATGGGCACTTTGAGACGGTCAAATGGTTGCACGAGCACCGATCCGAGGGATGCACGCCGCATGCTATGGACGCGGCAGCGAATACGGGCCATTTCGAACTGGTGCGGTGGTTGCACAACAACCAAAGCGAAGGATGTACGACGACTGCGATGGACTATGCAGCGGGAAGAGGGCGGCTGGATATCGTGAAGTGGCTGCACGAAAACAGATCCGAAGGATGCACAGATAGAGCCTTGAACGAAGCGGCTCGTAATGGTCACGTGGACGTATTGCAGTGGCTTGTTAAGCACTATCCTGATAAATGCAGTGACGACTTGATGGAAGTCGCTGCTTGGGGAGGCCAGTTCGATGTGGTTCGGTACCTTGATGAGAACACGAACCAACGTGCGTCTGCGTGGGGACTGGGCGCTGTCGCAGAACGGGGGCGGTTGGAGACGCTACTAGTGCTGATTGAGAACGCCCGTCGCAACGACGAGGATATACGATGGATGGAACGCATTGTAGTCTGTCAGGCTTTCAAAAAAGCATTGCGCGCGTTGTCCGATCCGCAAGCGAGCTCGGTATCTTTGCAGTGGGATGAAGTTCTGGAATCACTGGAACGATTTCATAGCCACGGATTCCACTCGTGCGTGGCTTCAATGCTGGAGCGAGCGCTGCTAAGAGGATACCTGGCTGTGGCCCAGCGGTTTATCGGGTGTCGCGATGAAAGTGAAAGGTGCAAATACGCTTCGGTTGCTGCCAAACATCGTAACCTCGTCTTCCTCCGGTGGTTGCTTGAAAATGGCACTCCGATCGACCAGTCCTCCGCCATTCAGTTGGCTACCGAATGTAGCTACGCCGAGTACGTCGAGGTCGCCGGTTATCTCTCCGAGGGCGACCGGGTTCAGCTGGTATGTGAAGCCATAGCGAACAAGCACTATCCCAAATTGATGCAGTGGACGCTGGAAAATACAGTCTTTAACGATGACAGCTCTCGTGCCGCCATCCGCAGCGCTATTAGGCAAGCCCCGAGTGATACCGTGCAATGGCTTCGTGAAAATGTACCCAGCGCAGAGGCTCGTAAGTGGCGCAATTAGTTTCTTAAGCGCGAAGGGGTGAAGATATACCCAAGAAACCAACAGGGTGTCAACAGAACGTGGTTCGCAGTAGTTGAACGAATGGAAGACGCTTGGCCATCGAAAGGCGTGGAAGTCTTGAGAACTGATTAACCCAAGGGACAACTGAAATTGGAGTTGGTAACTCAAAAGTAAAAGGGCTACGTCTATCATATAGTCAAAGTCGCTTCTTGATTGATCACCAGCCATTCAGATCGTAAAAGGAGTCGATGAACTCGTTTACCGGACCGACAAATGCTTCGGTTCGAGCAAGTACAGATCCCTGCTCTTCTTAACGCTTGAATGTCTCGAGTCTCCCTCCTAGGTCGCTATCATCGCGGAGAAGTTCAAATGTAAAGCAAAATCGTTGACCCAACGGTTTGTGGCGTTTGCTCTGAACCACCCACTGCGATATGCTGTAGCTTCTGGGATGCCTGCCACCAAACTAATTGAGTGCTGTGCTTGAAAACGACTCGCACTGATCTTCTCTTGCAAAGCTGGAAACAAATCTGGACGCGAGTTGGTCGTTGACTCCCTACGGTTTATCTTGAACGGGCACATGATCGCAGAAATGGTGCCACTTCTTACTGGTGCACCAAGCGAGTGAGCTCTCCCAGTGTATCTATCCCAGCAACGCCGTTTTGAAACTCCTTCAGCTGGAGCTTCTTGGCTGCCTTGACTGGATAAATTAATTGGAGGCGCATCGAAAAGATGAACGATTTTACCACCAGTTACCGCCAGCTTTGGTCGACTGCGACGCAATGAAGTTGCGTCAAAATGGTCCTCACAACCTCCACTCTGCCTGCCGTCCTGGAATGCAACGGCTCGCGAAATCTTAGCCGGCCGTGTGAAAGCTTTCGTAACGACGGTAGAGCCGACAGCAGGTTTGTCGGTTGAAGAAGTAGCTGCGGAAGATAGGCTTGTCGATCTCTTGCATATTCGGAGAGCTAGCAAACAAGGCAATCGCCTCCGATGCGCCGTACGATCGCTTCGTAGTACTCTGAATTGCACATGCGCACGCAAACCCTCCCACTGCATGGACAGCTCGGTTGGAAATGGAATTTCGTGTCTGCAAGGCTGCGATCGTCAGCGAACACCTCACACTGAGGCCAAACAGTCTCTTCGACATTCATGGCTTCTTCCTCAGCTAGAAGCTGGAAAGTTGTAGAGTGGGACTCTTTTCGGATGTTCAGGAGGCAACAAGCGACGTACAACATTCTGCTAAATCCCATACAAGCTACACCATTCGTGCCGTTTTAAGGAGTTTTCTCCTGACAATAACCAAACACGTATGCGTGGTAAATGTAAGCCGAGTCCAGGTCGTTCCGACTTCGCAGCAGTCGACGAGTAGATCCTTCTTCAACCACAGCAGCCACAGGCATGGCACTCATCGGCATCAAAGACGACGTAAACAAGGCCGATGTCAGATACCGGGCAGAGGACGGGAAAGCAACAATTGAAAATGTTCTGCTACCGACGCAATGTTCGGCGCTCATTTGAACACCAATCCGAAGTCTCTTCGCTTCAACCAGAGTGGATCGGGCCACAAGAAATCGGTGCGCTTAAGTTTGATGACCGTGTAGGATAGCCGAGATCTTCTACCACATCGGATCACTGAACATCAACGTAAACTTGCTTCTGCAGATGCAGGAGACCAATGACAAACTGGACTATCTTCACGGCGTTGTTCCAACTTCTGCGTACGGGAGATTCAGCGACGCCTTCAAGCATCACATCCCTCAGCCCATTCATCGACCGGTTAGAGCTCTCGCTCGAGTTCAAAATGGCGTTTCTGAGTTTGGTGCAATCGGCTCTGAAACCCCAGTGGAAAGTGAATGGAACTCAGGATGGCCATGCACCACGATCGACTGCTTACCGGCTTGATACGCTGGCGATTTCCCTATTTTTTGGGTATGCGGCTCCTGCTGTACTTCGTCAAGTCTACGTTGGGATGCCGGGGATACCAATAAGCGACCACTTCATACGAGTTCTGTCTTTCCAAGTAGGATGTTATCACTGTCCAGTTGGAGCCGAGGAAGACGCGGGCTTACAGCCCGACGTTCCGAAATCGTGAATCGTGCGTCTAGCACATCCCCACAAACAGACAGTTCTTGTAGGCCAGGGCAGCATTGTAGAACCACCTTCATATCCGGATCCAAGTTGGGTGCGCAGATTTTCAATACCTTCAATGAAGAGCCAACACAGGAGGACAGAAATCGTGGCAGGCCACTCGTTTCTGGTGATTCGTCCTGGTCGAAGCAGATTTCGAGTGCTTCCAAGCCTTGACCTGTGCCTCTCAAGGCGCCGTCGCTTGAATGGAACACCAAATCCCGTGGCATCTGCCGTAGCCTGGGATCACAGCGTCCACCCACACGCTTTCTCCGTCATCACCGAAAGTCCTCACGAAAGGGACAGGAGGCGTATCAACCGTGAGTTGCTGGAAAACAGGCCATCGTTGTCAAGTTCCCAACGAATCGGAGAACTACCCAACAGCATCGCAGTGCGTCCATTAACAGCCCCGTGGGGGCATCCGAAAACGTCTTCTTCAATGGAATCAGAAGTCAAGATGGCTGAAAACAACTCCATCTCTGCAACGGTCATGCTCAGCAGCAGCGACGTCAAGGCTGAAAATGCTTGGGCTCGCTGGGAAAAGACTGCGCACGCTACCAGTTTCCACCACTCTGCCATACTTGTATTGTCCATGGGTGGTCTGGTTAAACACGACCGCTGAGAACAAGTCCGCTAGCTGCATCCAAGAGTAACAGTGCAAGTGAACAGCTCCAAGCTGGTACGAGCACGACTCGTCGCATTGAGAGTCGATCTCCGAGTAGAGGCGAGG
>JAABLL010000990.1:0-10639 GCA_012295475.1 Phytophthora gonapodyides | reverse complement strand
CCCCCCCCCCAAACCCCCCTACCCTCGGCCCCCATGGGGTAGCATCCCCCCACCTGAATGATGTGCTCCCTTGGCGGTCCGCCAGCTGCATCAAGGAAAAAGGCGCCTTTTTCCCCCCCCCCCCCCCCCCACCATCACCACGCCTCTAGTTTCTCCGTATTCGTGAAGACGTTGGGTGGCTTTTGCCCCTAAAGAATGAGCTCGTAATCTTCGTCATCTTGCGTGTCCAGTGGTCTGCTTCACCATCAAAGCCTGATGTAACATACGGGAGAAAACTGGTAACCTCGATTGCAACGTTGTTGAATATAGCGCTCGACAAGTTAAAGTTACTATCTGCCGAATTTACAACGATCTCATTAGCGCTCGTTTGGTCTTTCCAAACGAACAAGGCGCCGACGGTTGCATCCGTGACTGCATCTCCTTTCATGCCGACTGCCGCACTTGGTAATTAAAAGGTCAGTGGAGTAAGAAACAAAATTGCAAGGGCTATTAAACGTAATAAATGAAACCTGTGGATAGCTTTTTGAAAGAACTTTTAGAACCCGTTCTTAGATTCGCGGGGAAGCCGGAAACGATTTCACGAGGCAAGCAGCTAACTGAGGAGGAGTGCATGAAGATAAATGAACACTTCAGAGGCGGGGAAAGCAATCGAAAGGTCGGTAGGCTGATAGGGCGCGACGATAAGGCAATAAGAGGCTACTTGCAGCGCGGGAAGGCGTCCGCGGTGAAAAAGAAGACAGCCGAAAATAATTGGCCGGGAGGCCAGGCGCGTCGTTCGACTGGCGATTGTTCGAAACATGACCGGCCAAGAGATCGCAGGACTGCTACCATCGAAACCAAGCAAGGCTACGGTGCTCCGCGTACTGATTAGCAACCTCTACACCACGTACGCGAAGAGAAAACTCACCTCTGCCATCACGCCACATCACAAGAAGGCTAGGGTGGCTTTTGCGAGCGCTACACCGGTAAAAGGGTCTTCTGGAGACGCGTGTTGTTCACGGATGAGAAGAAGTTCACTGGATGGCCCGGATGGGTTTAGCTTCTACTGGCTCGACTTGCGAGCAGCACCCAACCTCATGTCCAAGCGGGTCAATGGTGGCGGAAGCGGCACGAATTGGGCGGGGGTGAGATGGCACGGCAACACCGAGCTGGTTTTCGTGAAGGGAAGCAGAACTCTGTCAAGTACACCGAGACGCTGACCTCCAGCATGCTTCCTTGCCTAATGGAACTGGGGTCAAAACTGGGCAATTTGACCCCAATTTTACAGCAAGATAACGCGTCCATACATTCCTCGAGGTTCGCCAAGGGCTTCCTGGCCACCCATAACATCAAAACGCTGTCGTGGCCTGCCAAGAGCCCCGATTTGAACATCATAGAGAACGAGTGGGGGGGGGGGGGGGTCTGGTCCGCCGGGTGTACGCCAACAGGCGCCAATTTGACAAGCCTGCCGACTTGATCAGACAGATCAAGCTTGAATGGTCCCGCATTGATCCTGAGTACGTGAAGAAGTTAGTGCGAAGCGTCCCGAAGCGACTGGAAGCGATGCGACTGTTAAAAGGAGCCAAGACAGGTTACTAGAACCGTTCGCATGTAGAGCCACCAAGTGCGGCTATAAATATGACCCGACCCAAATCTGCACTTTTTTGCCTCCTGGCTCCAATACATCTTGGTATTTTCCTACTTCAACGTGGCATAGAGGTACTATTGTGCGTTTCTCTCTTTTGCTGAGCCTTCGCAGGACTTTCAAATGTAGTTGTTTAGCCGTCTATAATACTTTAATCTTAGGATTTGAAAACTATTTCGTTGTGTCAGCTAAGGTTTACCTTCCCTTGGGAGGTACTTATGAATGTGCGTGCTTAGATGAAATGTATCGAATGGCGGAAAACGAACCTGTCAATCGGGTTTTGGTGGCCGCTTGCAAGGTCTTGCCGAGGGGCTTCCGACATGATTTGACGATAGCGTCTATTTCCATGGTGAGCCATCGTAATTACTTTCGTTAAACCTACCCTCTTCGTTAAAAATAGGTTTTCAAGTCCGATCAACCAAAATGGTTAAAAAGCACACTGCTTTAATTGAAACCGAAAACACCAAAGGGATATTTTATTTCTTTGTACTGCTACCCGTACACATCAGCAGATCCCGGTCCGTGTTGGGAGAAAATGAAACATAAAGCTATTATATCGTCCGATTCGCCTCCAAGAACATCGGTTCTGCAGAATTTAAACACTTCAAAGCACTGCATTTCTTATTCTGCGATTTAAGCCAAAGCTATCACACTGGAGACGCCAGAGAGACACCGAAATCGAACTGCTAATTGGATCTAGAGAAATCACTCTCCATTTGGTTTACTGATCCCCCTCCCCATGGTATTCCCATGTGACTCGAAGCCTAATGTAGATCGAGTCAACGGTGCGTCCATGCACCTCGTAATTTACCATTACTTGTAGCGAAGAGATTTCGATCCCATTCATTGGTATTTCAAATATAAAGCATTGATGTTCTCAGCCAAAAACGGTATGTTTGAAGAATAGTATCAACATCAAAACCGGTCGATTCGAAGTAGTATCAATCAAGTAAGTGACAGGTTCTGATATTTGTTGGCGCCTAGTTTCATTATGCAAAGTGATGAACTTATGTTTGCACATCACTCCTGTCCTCCGAAAGCTCCACGCGAGTCACTGAGTACGAGCGGTGGTTGCTTGCACTTTTTTTATTTTTGGCGCAAGCTATGACCCGGAAAACGATCGCTGGTGTTTTCGTGGGCCAAAATGTGTCCATTGCTGTAATTGAAATCGACTCGAGATACACTGTCGCTGAGTTGAAAGAGCGCATCAAGTGAATTTCCCTTGCATCCAGCATTTCTTCTTACCCAACAAAAGACGGAGAGGACAACACGTGTGACGGACTCCGCCGAAGTTGGAGCCTGGTGATCTTTAGTTGACGAGTTTAAGAGTGAATTGATTGAGAATGCACACGCGCGTGCTGGTTAGCTACGGCTATCGACTACCTGTAGTGGCTGGTTCAACTCGAATACTGAGAAGTCGAATCAGAGTGAGGCTCAAACAAGGCAGCTACTGGATTCCCTGGGTGATGTCAAGGTGTTGTCACACTCCCTTCCTTAGGAAGTGGCGAAGTGTTGGTGGGGTGTCAAGACGCTCTGAACCAAGCCCAGCAACGCATGAAGTCTTACTTCGATCGGAATCGACTCTCCGTTACGATTCGTGCTGTTAGACACGACAAATCTCGCTCTACACCACGTTAGCAGTGAAGGCAAGCGTTCGTTGGCAACCAAGTTTGTCGGACCTTACCCCGTACTGGCAACAACGACACCGGAAACGCACAATATCGGACTACATCCAGGCATCCGGCTTCACGACTAGTTTGATATTTCTCGTCCTCGTCGCTACAATCCTGACAACTTGGCAACACGTCACGATCGCGTGCCAGACCTTATTATCCGTGACGACAGTGTGGGCTTGCTAGTGAAGCGCATTATCGATCATCCAGATCTCCGTGGTCATCTTGAATACCGAGTTCGATGGTATGGTGCTGGCAACCCAGATTCCTGGGAGCCTGCGGACGGTCTTGTTCAAGCCCGTGGACTCATTAAAGCGTTCCACACACGCTCGGCATCACCACAACCTGCCACACACGCTCAACCAGCTCGTGCCAACAGAGTTTTGCACATTGACAAAGCGGGATGCGGCTGGCAGACCTTTGCGTACAGGAACTTAAAGATCGCTTACCGACCGGGGCAAGTAGCCGATATCAACTACAAAAGGTGCCACTTCGGCGCTTTCGTGAGGGCGGCCGTCGTACGCGTATTCTGCCAGCGCCAATTACTCATGTCAGTCGTTCTGGTGGCCGTTCACGTACACGCAGGTAATCACCGATATAGCAATTCGTGGTTTCTGTCTGCCCGTCCGTGGATGGATCGAACGTACTGCTCGGATACAATTTTGTGTCTTGAAGTGCGAGAATGTTCTTCCACAGCAACGATGTAAATTTGCTGTCCCGATCATACACGGTTGAGACCGGAAATCCATGTAGGCGCTGGTATTGGTCCCGAAATAACTTCACCGTGTCAGTACGGACGGGACGAACGAGCCCGAGCTCGGACTCCCCTTTCTGAAGGGATACCGAATTTCGAGGGAACCGAGCTCTCTCATGTTTTGGGCTCCGTATCAAACCGGTGAGCCAAGATTTATCTAAATCAGGGCTCCTCAATTTAGCACGAGCCCGATGATAGAGGCGAATGAAGCAAAGAGCCCTTTGAAAATAGCAAGAGAGCCCAGTTTTACGGAGAGCCCGGAGCACTAAATCAGGGGAGCCTACTTCAAAGGCTCTCAAAGAAAAACCGAGCCCGAAAATGTGGATTTCTGAGCTCGGCTCGTCCCGCCCTTGGGTGTCAGACGCGGTGGCCGTGGTTTTGGCCGCTGTGAAGTGCACCCTCTTAGTGAGGCGGTAAGCCATAACCATCACAGTATCAAACTTCTGCGGCTTCGTCATGGTAGGCCCACGATGAAGTCCATTGTGATGTGCTTCCAGCGTCCATCAGGGATGTCGAGAGGGTGCGATTTTCCTGCCTCCATCGTCCGCGATGCCTTGGTGCGCATGCAAATTTCGCAAGATCCAAAGTAAGCTAGGATGGAGGTTGCCACAGATGGTCAAAGTATTTGCGACACAGGAACCGGGGAGTCTTGTGCACGCCTGGGTGGCCCCGAACCGCAGTATCGTGCTCTTCAAGCAGGATACGTTCGCCAAGAACCTGGTTGTCTGGGACGCACAGCCGCAGCTCCTGTGCAGATTGTGACTGGTAGTAGAGGAGGCCGTCGTGGAGCTGAAAATGGTCGAGGCGAGCGGTTTTTGGCATGGCTGCAGTGCTCGTACGCGATGTCTCTGCCGACGTCCAAGTCAGACCAGGTCGGCTGAGCGTATAAATGGGTCGTGATATCATCCTCGTCGTTTGCAGCAGCAGCAACTCAGCGAGAGAAATGCTTCTTGTATCTTGCTTTCAGTCTGGTTTCGAGAGATAAAATCCGCAACGGTGTTTGCTGATCCCTCAATCCACTGGAAGCGGGGCTGATACAGGTCAAGCTCGTTCAGCCATCTTGAGAGACATCGGAAACATGTTTTATGAGTCAAAATGGACTCCAACGTACGCTGATATGTGTTGACCTCAAACGGTTTGTCGATGAGATAGACATTCCACGTGCGCATTGCGTAAAGCGTAAGAAGCAGCTCATTCTCTCTGGTCGGGTACTTGATCTCTGTCGAAGAGAGCTTCCGCCCACCGTACGCGATCACGCGCTCGAGTCCCGCATCATCGAGTTGATACAAATGTCCGCTGACGGCATAGTCATAAACATCCATTTTCACGCAGAAGGTTCGGCCAAAGTCAGGGTTCGCGAATACCGGCGGATCGGAGAGTCGTAGTCTGAGTTCTTTGAAGCAGTGGCGCTGCGTGGCATCAGAGTCCAGTTGCTCGTTGCGCTTTTTGCCTTTGAGTATCTCTGTTAATGGCGCTGTGAGCTCCTCGAAGTCAGGGCAATACTTGAGCACGTACACGCAGGCACCCATAAACGCCTGCAGCGCGAGGTTAGTGCTCGGAAGTGGCAATTACTTGATTAGGTGGACCATGCCGGGGTCCATACGAACGCCTTCAACTCCAATGAAGTCGCCGAAGCAGGGGATTTCCTTCGCGCGGAATGTGCACTACGCCAGTATGACGTACAATTGCTCACGTTTGCAGCGCTCGAGGACTGTTTCCAACGCGGCCAAATGCTCATTCACGTCGTTGGAGGGCATGAACACGAACAGGTCATCGAAGTACGCCTTATAAAATAAACTCTGGTCAGCGAACACGCTCTGAATAAGGCGATTAAGCGCCGCGGGACAGCACGAGCGTCCCATGGGCGTTACCAAATATTAGAACAGGCCGTCTGAAGTCGAGAAAGTTGTAAAAGGAACGTCCCGCTCGCGAACCCGTACTTGGAAGAAAACCCACAACAAATGCATTGCTGAAACATCTTGCCGGAGCGCATGGCGTCGTATATATCTATTTGCCGCGGGACTGGGTTCGCAGGCAGTCAGATCTTGGCATTGATTCCCCGAAAATCGCGAACGATGCGCCAGCCAACCGCCTTCTTTACACATAATGTCTGCGCCGAGAAGGGAGGCTTAGACCGACAGATTATGTCGGCATCGAGCATCTCTTGAGAACAGGCACGAATTGCACCTTTTTTACTCAGTCGAAACTGCTTCAGTGCCACTGGCGTATCGTCAACGAGCTCGATTTCCGCATTAATGTCGTTTTCGCATGTTGGCGGGACCCCCGGAAGATGAGCGCGGAATACTACGCCTTGTACTTCAAGAGTAAGATTTCCGCTGGATGTCCTTTCATAGCTTCCCATTCCTGGTCTTTTTAACCCCCCAAACCCGAAGGCCTGTATCAGGCATGTTAGCTGAAATCCTTGATGTTGTATCAGACACTATAAGCAATTTTACGCTTACTTTTTGTATAGGTCAATACAAACGTTAAGTCAAATAGGGGTTGGTTATATTCCCATCCTTCCTGCACGGGGGTGCATAAAAGTCCGGCCAGCTTGAATTTTGTTTTTCCGGAAAATTAGATCTCACAGCATCCAGTGTGGTACACACAATCTAATAAGGGATCGGAGGTGTCTTTGCGCGCCAACCGTTCTGGGCTCATTCGAGATTTCTCCCCGCTGCAGCTGAAACCGTCATTGCGCGGAGCTATGGCGTTCCAGGCTCGATGGAGAGAGCTCAAGCGCGTCGGCTGGACTTCGAGACGCCCCGCAGGACTATCAAACGACTTCTTCTATATCAAGCCGGGCAAGACGAAGAAAGGAACGCGTGGTGAGGACTACTTCGTGGGCGAGCACGAACTGATGGGCTTCTTGGATCGCATGGATATCGGTACGATGCGATGCATGTGCATTTTCCACCACTGAGACTCACAAGTTGTATGCTGTTAGCCGAACGAGACCGTCAGCAAAAGGAAGCGGACACGGCGGGGCAGGAAGTTGCTGCAGTCCCCCTTGAAAGCCCCTCAGAACGGACGGGTACGCGATTTGTGACTTTCCGATACTATACACGCTAGCAGTCTGACATTATCGTGTATGGTACAGATCATTCCATGGATCCTGACCAAAACCAAGGCCGCGCACAGCTGGAGCATATCACACCGCCAGGTACGATGCTGTCTAGCCTCACTTGACTTGCGCTGGTTCTAATACTCTTGAACACATCGCTGCAGCCTCTCCCGCATCCTCCGTCTCAAATCACAGCCTCATTGCCACTTCACCACATGTGACGAGTGGCGATCCAAGCAGCACAAGCATACACGATGATAGTGTGGACGCGAGGAACAACTCTATCGGTACGCTTACATGATGAAGCGTTGCATTGAGCAGCACGAACTAACCATGTCTTGATTGCTCGGCAGATATCCCACCACGGCGCAATCTCAGCAACCTCTTCGACTCGGCCGACTCGGACAGCGACTACGAAAACTCGGAACGTGGTTCAAATGATGAAGAGGCTGAGACCGTGAGAAGTGCTACTACGTGCTCACTCAACGAGGAAACCAAAGAGGGTGACAGTCAAGTCAGAGGTTTGTGCGGCATGTATACATACACGATATTGATACATGTTATAACTCTTATCATGTACATGCTTGTTGTATCAGACACGATGACAAACGACCCAAATATCACCACAGCAGACGAGAATTTGGCAGACTACACAGCGCTTGATTCCGACGGTGATGGCGAAGGTGATTCGATCTACAGCGACGACGACGACTTGGACTGGGCTGAGCTGGACGCTGACGACGTGCACAACGCGCCGGATCTGCACTTTGATCCGAAGCTGCTCACAGCTGTGGGAGGTGTAGATGCTGTAGCCAGTGGCACTATACGCAAGCAAGTCTTGGATGACATGGCTGTGAATGGCTGGACAGTGCCTCGACTTCAGACACCATGGCCATACATGGACGAACCGTATGAAGTACGACCAGATGAATGGCTCGGCGAAGATTATCCGGGTATTTATGACGGTCATCACGGTCCCACGGCTAGTGCGCTACTAGCCGCATCTTCTCCACTCGGCGCGTTTCTGCGGTTTGTGACGCCCCAACTGTTGACAAAGATCGGGAGGGAGAGTGACACCTACTTCGCGGAAAACCTGGACGCTCGTGTGGAAGCCCAACACACCAAGCAGCAAGCGCGCAAGCTCAAGCGACCGGCGTTCCAAGTGCAAACCCCTGAACAAATCAAGATGAAGCTACAAAAGACCCCGGACATCTCAGGCAGAGAGCTGTGCTGCTTTATTGGTTTGCTTATTGCGAGAACCATTGCACCGAACCGAGAGAAGTTTGCGCACCACTGGAAGATCACGGACGAAGGCGCTATTCCACGCGGGGGCTTTGGTAACTTCATGAAACGGGATCGATTCGACCACATCTCGCGCAATCTGCACTTCAGCAGCAATGGTGACGATCGTGCGGTCACCGACCGAGCCTGGAAGCTTCGTCCGGTCATCGATGTCCTGCAGGATACTTTCCAGAGAAGCTTCACGCCGCCACCAGTGATGGCGTTTGACGAGGCAATGCTTCCGTGCTCGTCTCCATTCAACCGAATGAGAATCTTCATGAAGGATAAGCCTCATCGCTGGGGCGCCAAGCTGTTCATGCTGTGCTGTTCAAAGTCTGCGTACTGCATACGGTAAGAATGAGAGCGTGCCTTGGGGCACGCTCTCATTTTTTTTTTGGCTCTAGAGTCCGCTTATCGTGTCCAGTACACGCTAACATTTTGTTTCTATCGTGTCTGATACAGTTTTGAAGTCTACTGCGGCAAACGTCAAACAAGAGATGGAAGTACCCCACCTGACACGAAGTCTGGACCTGCAGCTGTGGTCAGGAACCTCCGGCATGTATTTGGACCCACAGGACCAGCGGACTACAGATTGATTGTCACGGACCGCTTCTACACTTCGGTCGTGCTTTCAATGCAGTTGCTCGCGATGAAGTTTTACAGTGTGGGAACTGTCCAGACGGACAGGCAGGGTCTCTGCAAGGCAATTCTTCCCAAGAAACTTCCCAGCGGCAGAAAAGAGTCCAACAAGCGCCCGAGCTGGATTGCCCGGGGCACGTTCCACATTGCCGAGTCGAGACACGTGCCATGCATCAAGTTTACGCGCTGGTGGGACAACCAAGGTGTCTTCGTGCTTGCGGCTGGAGGGAGCTCGACGTTAGACCGGACCGTGCGTCGTGACAAAGCATCTGGCGAACAAGCGGAAGTGATGTGCCCGAGATTCGTGAAGGACTACCAGTCGTTCATGGGCGGTGTTGATGTTCATGATCAGCTTCGCTTGCAAAGGCAAGTACACTTATCGTGTATATACATATCCCGGTTCAGCACTAACGTGTCTTATACGTCTTTGTTTGTGCAGATACTCGCTTCAGCTGGCACGTCGGTACAAGAAGTACTACAAATCCCTGTTTCTAGGGCTCATTGATCTCGCTATCATCAACGCCTTCATTATCTACAACTGCCGTCGGGTTGCTGACGGCAAGAGCAAGACTTCGCACGTTCGCTTTCTCAAAGAGCTACATTTGCAGCTCTGTCAGCTCCACGACGACGACTGGGACCAGCTCATACGCGACCAGGGAATGCAGTCGACACCGACCAAATCCAACCGTACGACCACAGCTCATGTTCCTGTGCAGACGGACGAGTGGAGGAAAGGCAACGGGAACGAGACGCGGAAGCGCCGACAGAGGGCGTGCAAGGTCTGCTCGGTGTTGAAGCGTGATGATCAGGCGCGCGGTGGGGAGACGACCTTCTATTGTGCGGCCTGCAAGCTGAAATCATCGTCAACGCATGCGCTGGCGTCGCGCGTGTTCCTCTGCAACAAGGTGAAGCATTCGAGCAACGGAGTGGCAACCTCGTGCTTCGAGATATGGCACAAGCACTGGAAGGACGGAACAAGAATCCCACAGACGCAGCGAAAGCGAAAGCTGCGAGCACGGAAGCCGGCGCGCGCTGGTGCCAACGGTGCAAGTGATGCAGAAAACTCGGGTACGCAATCGAGCGAGGAATCAGAGACTGACAGCCCACCGAGTAGCCGCCAGCGTACACGCACCACTGTTGACGGCGCAGAGGCCTAGACATGTGTTTTGTGCTGCGTTTTGACCTGAGCTAAGTATACAATCTGGGCAAGTCGTGCTTGCAGATCTCCATCTGTCGTGAATCTCTAAAAATCAAAAAATACGTACGATGATGTCTCTTCGTTGGTTCCGTCTTTACCACAACTAGGACACGATTGCACTTCAATCATGTATTGTGGGGACACGTTTTGCCATCGATACATGATAAGCAGACCTGAGGGCACATAGGGTTTGGGTGCTGTCCCGACTGTGAGCAGGACACGTTACCAAATATCTTCATTTCATTATGGATGCACATCATTGAGATAAATATTATCGTGTGTAGGGATTCGGTAAATGGGCGCAGCCAGATCGGCTCGGGCTTGGGGGGTTAAGTATATCTTCAAGAACAATCCCCAAACGAAACAAACCGTGATAGTACATGTAGAACTTGCGCATTTGCTCAGC
>JAABLL010000988.1:0-10670 GCA_012295475.1 Phytophthora gonapodyides | reverse complement strand
CCCGTCCTCGGTAGGAATGACCTGTTTGGTGTGTCAGACGGGCAATAGAAAAAGCTAGGTTAAATTGTGTACCGTCCAATCCCATGTGCACGAGGTGGGTGCAGCAACGAGTGCCATTCCAAAATGTAATTGTAAGCACGTTATTATATTATTTGTTTGTTTTCATAGTATTGCCCTGCTTGATGAAATTGGTAAACACGATAGGTTTAAAATCTGTTTTGACGACTCGCTGCTATGCAGGTTTCTGGTGTGAAATGGCGGTGTCCGAGCCCCCGAGCGGATGTTGACCACCGTCCCGGCGCGCTTTCGCCTATTCAAACTAGATGAATATTAGTTCAAATCCGAATTAGATGTGCGTGGAACGCTGCGCCCGAGCTTCAATCTGGAAGGCCCGCGACATTCTCAAGTGCAGCGTCGGCTTACGAGCAAGATCCAAGTCGACACTTACAGCCAGCCAAATTACGCTCGTCGGTAGTAACGTGCTGCTCACCGGAAAATGGTTCGAGTGGGAAGACGTCAAGTGACTCTATGAGGAACGCCAGCTCGATGACGAGCGTGGAGGCTGAGGGTGTGTCCATCCCGGATGTAACCGCCCAAGCGTCGGAGGGAAACGCCGGTGAGGTTGACTCCTTCCTTAGCTGAAAACAGACCTTCGGGGCCGCCTAGGCCGAGCCAAGATGTTCAAGAGGTCGTCACCGTGGATGACGACTCAGATGTGGAAGATAAACGTTCGCTAGTGGATTTCCCCTTGACCATGAATGGCCTGCTCGACCAACACATCTGCACGGCCACGATCCGCGTCACGGTAAAACTACAGAGACGAAAGTTGTAGCAGCCCTGCGTTCACACAACCAGCGAAGTCGCTTCAATCGGCACGGGACAGCCAAGACGCAGGAGGAAGAGGAAATGAGCACTGCCAGTTGGAACGACGAGGAATTTTGGTTTGTGCTTGAGTTTCTAAGCAAGCTGCTCATAGAGTTCGAGTACAAGCAGGAGTTTTTCTACGTACGGGAATGCTACCGTTTTACAAGCAAGTTTTTTTTTGGTAAGGTATATTGTGTTACTGTTCCCTTATTGGGAATGCACTTTAATAACCATTCCAGTCCGGTTCAGGCTGGTTGTACACTATCCTTCTCCTTACGCTACCTGTCTTCATTTCTCCTCTCCCCCCTCTCGCCACTGAGTGACATCTCACACAAGTCGCTCCTCCAGCCCGGGTGCCAACCTGCTCTGCCCCTCTATAGTGAGAAGCTCCTCCGTGACTGTTCTCTTCCAATCCATGATTACAAGCAAGTTTTGCATTGGCTGCTCCACATGAAGGTTGCCGTGACTGGGGCGCGACGTGAACATGACATGCATTGACGAGCGTGTGGTAGCACTAACTATTGTCTTTTTTGTGTTGTGTTGTGCAACACGAACGAGTCGGCAAGTCGGTCTTCCACACCTACTTGTTCCTGCGTGATCTGCGGCGATACGCCCAAGCATATCTACAGACATAGCTCCACCGATGCGCAGCAACAGCCGTGGCAGCTTGAAATCCATTATGGGACAGTGTACTCAGTTGTTGGAACCCAGTACCCAGAAGGAGGCCCCCAACCGGTGGTTAGGAGAGCTAGCTAGAACGCTAGGACAGACAAGAGAGCTTAATGAACAGTTTGAATTTACCCTTCGATCTGCAGCAGGTTGAGTCTATGTAGGCAGATCAAAGAATTATTTAGTTACTACCGCGCAGTAACCTCCATGCCTGAGAGAGACACGTACGATGGCCGAGCAAGATGATCCAGTCGAGCAGCTAGGCACACAAGCAGCTGCGATCCGACTAGGGAGTGCTAGTGAGCCGAGCCTGCCGCCTTCCTGGGGCCTCCGCTTGAGGATCCCGAATCCTATCGGGCCATCTTGTCGGCAGCCGAAGCCGAGGCCTTCAAACCCGACGAAGAGATGAGGACGCTGATCCCTCGTCAGGATACGCTGAACCAAGCGATGAATAGCGCCGTTCACGTTTCCTGTGCCCCCCATCTCGTAACGGAGCAGCAGTGGGTTGACTACTTCAAGGAATCACACTCACCTAGTCACGTTGACTACGGGGCTATTGACGAGGCTATGAAGGCGCTGAGAATGAACGCCACGCTCCCAGCCTGGGCGTCGGATGGCCATGCTTCAATCGGACCTGGAAGACATTCTCGATGAGTTCAACTTGACAAGAGCTCGCGTTTGAGAAGGATCAGCGACGCCTGATCACATACCTACACAACGCGATGGCCCCATCCGCGTTCAAGAGCGTGATCACGACAAGGCTGTCGCTGCACGAGAACAGGTTATACAAGAAGGAAGTCGTACCCTTCTGCAGTGGTGGGTCATGGCCTTGCTGAAATAGTATAGGACGTGCGAACGGGCTTCCCTAACCTACGGGTTTCCATCCGCAAGACGATCTACGGGTGGGAACAGCTGCCGCGGAAGCGGCGGCGAACGCAGTGGCCGACCGTCTGGGGGATCACCCCCCCTGGTAATACTTGTGGACGTGATAGTGCACGCGTATGTGGTTTGAGTGGCACGGGTTGTCCGAATGCAAGCGGCGGCCGTGGTGGCGGTCGATCTGCACCACAATCCAGCGCCCAAATCATACGATTTCCTCGGTGGCTGCACGCGCGCTATGCCCGTTATTAAAATGTGGCTCCACAGCCCACCAATTGAGAGAGCGCACCCAACTGAGCTCACCCGCCGAAGCCACTCAACTGCTTAAGGAGATGAGAGAGCGACGGCGCTCCAGCCAGGACATGCGCAATATTGTAGTCCACCGGGGTCTGACCAAGGCACCGTTAAACCGTCTGTCGATGGTGTGAGCGTCAAGGCACTGTTATTGGACTCTGGTGCGGATGCATCGCTCGTGGCTCATGGAGTGCTGGACGCGCTGAGTCGTCAAGGTGTCAGAACAGTAGTGAGCACGGTTCCATCACAGTCTCTGACTCCAGTCGGGTGAAAGCAGATTTTGGTGACACGCGCTGCTGTGTTCAAGAAGGTCGTACTGACGACATCGGCCGGTCTCTTATGCCGAGGAATCTGCGTTGCTACACTGAGGAAGACAACGCGGCTCCAGATCTTACTGTGTGCCGTCCGATAATGCAAGTCCTCGGGTACTCAACTGACGAGTTACTCGTACGTGCGCGCGGCACGCAGCAGGACTGGCAGCTCGGCGAGCATGCGGATGTCGAGTCTGATGGAGAAGCTGTGCAAGAAACTGGCGGTGAGCCGAAGTCACTAGGCCGGGTGTGCCGGATGCAAGCGGCGGCGCTTGATCCGACCTCAGTTCCCTATGACGCCGAGGTCGAGCGACATGAGTCACGGCCGGCGACACCGACAATGACGAAGGAGAGTCTGAATGACGTCATTGCGACGCTAGAGAAACGCGCAAAAGATGCCGCCTCCGCTGGACTGGGTGAAGCTCTGTAGCCTCGGCTACGCAAGATTCTGTATGTGCGCCTGGACACTTTCCGTTAGAGTTTGGGAATGACCCACTTGCTGACGCAGCGGCTATACTCCACCCTCAAGAAAACAATGCAGCTAGCTGGAACGAGAAAAAAAGGCGAAGCTGTCGAAGTGCCTGCTAGTTGACGCTGGTTGGGGATCTGACGCCGAGACGGCCCTCGATAGGAGTGCGCGGTGCGCTGTTGAAAACAAAGTGGTCCCGCTCGCGCATCTGAACCAACAAGACGAGGTGTGCCTTTACACCGATGCCAGCCAAGATTCCTGGGGAGCCGTCGTCACTCAATTCTTTCCGGAGGAACTGCAGCTGCCGCTCGAGGAGCAGCAGCACCGACCATTGGCAATTCTGAGTGGTCGCTTCGCTGGTGCTTCAAGTCGCTGGGCGTTCGCGATCGTGGAGTCAACCCGTCGGCTCGAGTATCTGCTGTTACGCCCAAAAGGTTTTCGATTGTATACCGATCATCGCAATCTCATCTACATCTTCCACCCGTTCGGGGTGGACAGCACAATGGCACGCTACCAAGCCGGCAAGCCCCAGTGCTGGAGTATCTCGCTGATGGCATTTTGCTACGTTATTGAACACGTGTCTGGCGATCAGAACGTATGGGGGATCTGCTGAGACGCTGAGGCGCGCCGGGTGTTGGTGCAGCTGACACAGAAAGTGTCCGCATAGCTCGACTCGCAATTGTCCAGCGTGTCTCTCCGCTGCAGGATCCCGATTTCCAATAGCCAAACCAAACCGAGATACGCAGCTTGCAGCAAGACGTCAGTGGCAGAGCCCTTTCGCTCGTGCCCGAGGGGATCGAGCTTGACGAGGAGCGACAGCTCCTGATTGGCGATGGCAATACAGTGTGGATCCTAGAGGATGCCACAGAGCTCAAGCAGCGATTGCACATCGTCGCACATGCAGACGATGGCGGCCATCGCGAGGCGACGACTACTGCAACTGCGTTGGCGTCACATTTCCATTGGAAAACCCTCAAGTCTGACGAGGAAACGTTTGCGAGTAGAGGCCTTCACTGTATGGTGACGGCCGGCAGCCGGATGTCTAGACTCCATGGAGAAACGCTCATGGCTACGAACCAAACGAGCTGTTGCACTTTGATTTTCTCACGATGATCGAAGATGACCACGGCACGAAGTACGTCCTGTCACTGAAGGACGGGATGAGCGGGTTTGTGGAGCTGGTAGCTTGCGTGGCCGCGAACAGTGATCAGGTCTACATAAGCCTCATCGACTGGTTTAAGCGCTACGGGATCGTTCACCAGTGGGTGTCCGACCAAGGGGCCCATTTTAAGAGCCAACTCATCCCCCTACGAGGGGCACTTGGTGCCCACCACCACTTCATCACCGCGTACACGCCGTGGGTGAACGGTACCGTGGAGGTTGTGAACCGAGAGGTGCTCAAGGGCGCCAAAGCGCCGCTGTCGGAGAGGAGATTGCATGTGAAGGATTGGACCAGTGTGCTCCCGATCATCCAAGCAGCCTTGAACAGCATGCCTGCTGACCGGCTTGGTGGTGTATCCCCACTGGAAGCCTTCACGGCGCTCCCAGGCGGCTCGCAGCTGCGCCGTATTTTGCACCCATCGGACCCGACAGTCGCGACCGCAACACCTGGCGTCCGTCCGGACCGCTCGTGACGGTATGCATCTCGAGCTGACCAATGCGAGTGACAAACGCCGACATGCGGCGCGTGAACGGCATGCCAAGAAGAACGGAGTCGTGCTTCCCAAGTTTAGTGAAGGAGATTTCGTGCTTGCTGCCACGGCGATGAGTCGCAGTGGCAACAAGTTAGCACTGGTGCCGCGCGGACCAAAGCGCATCATCAAGGCGCTCACTGATTACACCTTTGAAGTTTAAGACCTTGTGGAGCCGTTCGCGATGGAGATACGCCATGCTTCCCGACTCCAGCTGGCAACCGGGCTTGCTTATGCGCATCCTGGGTGCCTTCCACCGATTAAGGTTGGTATTGGACGTCTCGTAACTCCCTTTCATTCTTCTTCTTGGTTGCTGGGAGCGTGAGCCTGACGGTGCACTGAATTGTTCAGTGCGAACTCGGCCATGGGCAGGAACTCGCTCCATGACGCGTACGAGGTCGCGTAGCTGCGAAGAACGTCTTCGACCACGCGATTCGCGCGCTCTGTCTGGCCATCGGTTTCTCGATGGGCGGCTGTGGGCATGCGCAGCCGCGTGCCGAGTAGTTGAAGTAGGCGAGTCCAGAAAGCCGAAGTGAAGCGCGGATCTCGGTCTGACACGATGTCAGACGGTAAACCATGATGGAACACGACGACGACGAAGATCGCGGCGGACTCTTCCGCCGTCACAGTCGCGGGAACCGGAGCAAGATGCACCATCTTACTGAAGCGGTCGACGAACACGAGGACGCCCGTGCGATTGCGGGCGTCGGCTGGCAGCCCGAAGATGAAGTCCATGCTGACGGATGACCACGCGTCAGCAGCCACAGGAAGGGGTCGCAGGGGCGCCTGCGACGAGGGTGCCGGCTTCACGCGCTGGCACGCCTCGCAGGAACGGACCCACTTGCGGACCCACTTGTACATGTGGGGCCAGTAGAAGTCACGCGAGAGCGCGACGTAGGTCTTCTCGCGGCCGAGATGGCCGCCGCTTGGGCTGTCATGAAACTCGTGGAGGAGCTGCGCGCGGATGTCGTCGTCGCATGGCACGTCGACCCGAGGAGAGTCCTCGCGATCGATGCTGTAAGACATCACCTCGTTGTCGAAGATGTAGCGTGCGATAGACGCGCATCGGAGCTGTCAGACGACGCAGCGCCTTATCGGACGGAGGAGATAGCCGATGACGCCGGAGTAAAACGTGTCCGCTTCGTACGCGGCCGCAATCTGCTGTCGCATCGTGTCGACAGCGTGCATCGAACCGTGTTGACGCTTGACACGACACACACCACTCAAGCTTCGTCATTGTCAACGTCGACCACCGGAATGAGTCTGAACGCGGATCGTAGCCAGGCCGGCGCGAAAGCGCGTCGGCGAGGATGTTCGACTTGCCAGGCTTGTAATGTTCAGCGAAGTTGTACTCGGTGAAAGAACGATAGCCACCGCGCCATGCGCAGTGACAGATGCGGGTTCTTCGTGGCCGTCCGCAGCGAGGCCTGGTCGATGTACGGCGCGAATGTCTGCTCGCTCAAGAGGTAGACTCGGGACTTGATCAAAACCGTAGCGCATCGCAAGCAGCTCCTTGTCATGGACTGGGTAATTCCACCCCGCAGGCTTCAGCTGTCGTGACTGGTAGCTCACGACGCGATCACGACCTTCGTCGTCGAACTGCATGCGCGCGCATCCGATAGCGAAGTCGCTCACATCACACACGACATGGAAGGCCTTGTCATGGTTCGGGAGCGCCAGCACTGGCGCTGAGACCATGTTCTTCTTGACGGCGTCGAACGCCGTCTGCTCCACTGGAGCCCATGACCATTCAGCCTCCTTCTTGAGCAGCTGGGAGAGTGGCCGCATCATCGCCGTGAAGTTCTTCGTGTACTTGAGCAGATAGTTAGCAAGCCCGAGCCACTGTCGGACTTCCTTAACGTTTCTGGGAACTGGCCAGGAACAGATCGATGAGATTTTCTCAGGATCAGCGCGGACGCCAGCCTTGCTGACGTAGCAGCTGAGCACCGGAATCTCGGGTGCGGCGAGCACACACTTGCGCAGATTCGCGTACAATTGGTTTGTACGCATCGTCTCGAACACGCGTTGAAGCTGGTCGAGATTGACATCGATGGCAGAGAGACCTGGCTCTGCCTTGCTGTGCACGAAGATGTCATCAAAGTAGCTTGGAGCGAAGTCTCGAAGCGGTTGAAGTACAATTCGGTTGAAGGTGGCAGGGAGTTCTTCAGCCCTTGTGGCATGACCAGCCATTCCCACAGCATGCCGCTCGGCGTTCTCACCGCTGTGAGAGGCATGTCACTCTTACTCATGAGAATCTGGTAGAAGCCATCGGTCAGGTTGATGGCGCTGTTGACCTCGCTGCCTGCCATCACGTCGAGGATGATGTCCTTGCACGGGATCGGGGTCTGGGATGGAATCGTCGCGTTGTTCAGCTTGTTGAAGGCGTGGACGATCCGCCACCCCCTGTGGCCTTCTTCCCAGAGAAGGTCGGACTCGAGTGCAGGGAGATGCTCTCCCGCACGTGTCCAGCTTGACATCGGCCTTCGAAGAAGCCATCAATGGCCTTCACCTGATCTCGAGGAAGCTGCCACTGCCGCGTCACGCAGTACTTCGCGCCTGACACGAGGCCGATCTCGTGCTTCATGCCTCGATCAGCGGGAAGCGTCGCCGGAATCTTGTCCGGAATTACGTCTGCGTACTCGTGAGCCAGCGCATAGACGGGAGTGCCCGAGGTCTGCAGCGCCTCCCCGGACTGGGATGCAAAGCGTGCTGACTTTGGTTCAGCACCTTCAGGCCGTGCATACTTGCCCGGCGTATCGCCAACAGAAAAAAGCGATAGCGTTGACCGTCCCTTCAGGTGGCGCATCGTCGAGGGACCCCTCGGCTGCCTCAGCTATAAGGACGCAGACTTGCTAGATCTCACCGCGTTTGAGGTCCTTCGGGAATCGCTTCCATGGGAGCTTGGTGAGTGCCGCAGCAGTCTTGGGAGGATTGTGCAACGACGAGCTGGCGCCGGTGGTACTCGGTACCTGAGTGCTCGAAAATGTTGATCGCCGCAGCGGCGGATCCTTCGGGATGGCTGCGCCATATCTCCGTTGTCACTTTGAGATCTGCTCCTCCTCCAACACGTCCGGGTCCATGACCGATGAAATGTTGAGGTCGAGAGGTTCCTGATCGCAGCGAAGAAGCACAAGGTCCTCCAGCTCTCCTGCCGTCAGGGATTCGAGATAGGCCACAGAGGAAAGTTCTTCGAGCTCCAGAAGCTCCGATAACGTCGGCACCGGAGCCAGGTCTACCGCCGTGCGATCAACCGTGATCGCATCCACGACCACCGTTGCGCTGAGGTCTCCAACAGCGACTTCGTCTCTGGCGACGGCTGAACCAGCCCGAACGCCTTGTGAAGTGGGCGCCCCCGCTAGATCACTCTGAGTCGCGCTGCAAATTCCGACAGCGGCTTCTCCTTGTGCGGCGACAGCTGGTCCAGCTTGCACGCCGTACGTAGTGGGAGCCCTTGATCGACCCCCTCGGTTGGTGGAAACACCCACTTCTTCGGCCGAACCGGCAAATTGTCGTTCCCCACGTGGCAACCCGTGCTCGTGCACTAACCCGTCGCGGGATGAGGAGGGGACATGACCCGCCAAAGTTAGATCCGCTAAGGGTTTGTGGCTGGCACCGATGGTGCGACTACACCAGTAGCTCCACGGCTCGTGCTTGACAAGCCAAGGCATGCCGAGGATCAGATCGTATCGATCATCCATGTCGAGGACAATGAACGGTTCGACCGAATTAAAGTCGTCAAATTTGACCTTCAAAGGGAGAAGAACCTTCCGTGTCGATACAATCGAGCTAGTCGCCAAGCGAACAGATACTTTGCTATTACTCTTAGAGTCTTCTAATGCTTTAGCATACCGTATCGTCTTAGTCCTTGGCGACGTTCAGTCCTTAGCGACAAACAATTATGGCCAATAGCAATCAAAGAAAAAAACAGATGGATCAGTTTTTGCTGGGGCTAATTATAGCCTTCGTCTTCGTTAAAGCTCTTCCTGTGCACATCGACTTAACCATGGTCCGACCTTCCATCAAGGGCGTGAAGAAGAAGAAGAAGCAATATAAGAGCGTTGCTGTCGAGTATCGACACAAGAAGGAGCTGCTCGACTACATTGATGAAGGTCACACGCCGAGTGAGGCCCTTGACAGTTTCTACGGAGCTTTGACAGGAAAAGCTCGCAGGGCAAAGTAGCAGCTCGTAAGTAAGTGGCGAGCAAATGCAGTAACAATAAACTTGGCATGCAAGACAGGGCATTCTCGTCATCTCAATTTGAGACAGCGCGGAATGGCTACAGTGCTCTCTAAGAGAACTGAAGAAGACATAGTCCTTTGGATTAACACGCTTCGGAAGAATGGCGCGCCAGTTTCAAGAACGATGTTAAAGCTAAAGGATAGAGATACAGCTGATGACTGTGGCCTACGCGACGAGCAGTTCACGGCGTCGTCGTCATGGATGCAGCTCTTCATGCGACGTCATCGGTTATCGCTACGGAGAAAACCCGCCAAGGACAAACGACGCCGGAAGATGCCACAGAAGCAGCCCAAGCCTTTCGAGCCGAGGTCCTTCAAACAATCGTCGAGCACAACTGTGTTCAAGTTTTTAACGCTGATCAGACCGGTCAATTTGCTTACCTGATGATTATTTGTTTTTTTTGTAGGCTAATATCGTTTTTTTTTCAGCTGTGTTTTTCGAATATATACCAAAGAAAACAATCAACACTAAAGGCTCCAAGACTGTGTGGATTCGATGCGTAAATAAAGACAAGCAGCGAGCCACAGTCATGCTTCTTGGAGACTCCTGTGGCAACAAATTTGATCCGTTCATTTTGTTTAAGAGTACGCCTGCGACAACAAAAACGAAACAAGATCTCAACAATCGACTTGGTCATGGGTTTGGCACCACGGTATGGCGAGAAGTGAAATCGCTAGAGGAAAAATATCCTTGCAAAATTTACGGCAACAAAACCACTTGGTGGAACGCGGAATTGTCAGAGAAAGTTTTGGAATTTCATTTTGCGAGACTTGAAAACCGAGATGACAATGTGCTTCTACTCTGGGATGATTTTAGTGGGCACTGGACGCCTCCGGTAGTTGCATGTGCAGCATCACTGAATGTCATTCTACTCAAGGTTCCTCCAAAGTACACGTATGTTTGCCAACCGGCTGATATATCGTGGAACAAGCCTTTCAAAGGGGAACTACGGTCGCTGTGGATAGATAGTCTTACAAGCAAGGTGAAAGTGAGCGCCTTCGCAAGAAAACAGAATTGGAAGACGAAATTTCCTGCATCCAGAGGACACGGGACCAAGAGAACGCAAGTCGAAAAATTGCGGCGTTGAGAAAGAAGATCGACAACGAGAAGTTTAACCCTTTCGTGGTAGAAGGGCTCAAAATTCGCCCTTTTAGACATTTTCCAAAACACGGTACAAAAGCACCCCCTCTAAGGGCGCATTTTGTGCCCTTTTGCACAAGTTCAACCGTAAATGCACCGCCTTTTATAACAAA
>JAABLL010000987.1:0-10672 GCA_012295475.1 Phytophthora gonapodyides | reverse complement strand
TTGTGGTGGGTTTTAAATGTAGCGCCCCCGCGGCGGGGGGGGGGGGGGGGGCCCGCCCCCCCCCCCCCTGTCCGTGTTCCCCCCCCCCCCCCCCCCCCCCCCCGCTCCAAAGCAATCGATGGTGCTCGCGTTTTACACTGGTGATGCATGGACATGTCACTAAAAAAGTGGATTATCCACTTACCCTTAACGCGGCACACTAGGAAGCAACGGGTTATATTTTTAGCCATTCAGAACAGCTAAATTACAAATCTAATCACACGCAGCATCCCTTCAATTCCTGCTCGAAGCTCATTTCAGAAACCACTCAGCAAAACTCCTTCGCTCCCTGTCGCCGTCAATGAGCTCTACAGCCAAGCTTTTCGCTCCTTGTGGGGGTTGCGGTAGTGAAGTTGGTCCCGTTCACCTATGCCCATCATGATTTGCTCATATGCATCCTTTCTGCGGCAAGCCAGTTCGCCAGTAAGGATATGGGCAGCATATTATTTGACCTGACTGCGACACTGGCAAAGTGCCTCGAGTTGCAGCTCTTCCCATTGTGGAGTCTATGGCTCGACACGACAGCAGGAATGAGTCCGCTGTTGGCAGCTACGATGCCGACCATGAGAAGGAAACGGATCGTGACGACAACTTCGTCTACAAATGATGTCGATGTGATTCAGCACCCATATCGTTCGTCAACACGTTCCGCTCAACACGTCAGCACAATTCAACAGCGACGTCGTGTCGTTTTGTGGGTGTTGCAGTTTGAGACGCGCGAGGACAACAAGAACATGTTCGCACGATCAGTCGACGGGTTTCCAGACATGTTCAACTCAGCCACGAGAAATGCCCATCTCTACATAGCGTGGTGGAAACAGCGTGACCAGCTTGCCCAACCATCACGGGGGTCCGTGGGTTTATCGGGCTTAAGAGCTGATGGAAGAAACGTGTCAACAGGAAAGCGCTGACAGGACGTGGTCGCGGCGAAGCCCATGGGTGAATTGGATATACCGCAAACTGCTCAGTGAGTTTGATCGTTTGAGGAAACTGGGGTTAAAGTTTGATTCAGGTAGCTCAAAGACTTCTAAACGATCCGGACGCACCTAAGGTGGATGATCGTGGCGCGGAGCTGGCGAAAACGATAACTGCGAGATGGGTCCAAAACTTTATGGAGAGCCACAACATCGTCTTACGCGTTCAGAGAGGAAAGCGGCAGCTGAGTGCTGAGAAGTTGCAGATATCGAGAGGCAAGTTGCATCGCACTTGGGTGAGTTGCAGCGTGGATTTGAGAGCAGTATCTACGACGAGAATTCAATGGAAAATGTCGATGAAACCCATTTCGTTGTCGACTTTGATAACGGCAAGACATTGGGCTTTGGTGGCAAAAATAAAGTGAAGTATGCCGACGTGGTTTCAGGGGGAGACGGGATGACGATGGTTGTGCGGATCAGCGGGGGCCCCAGCGCACACCTTCTGCCACCTATGATGATTTTTTCAAATTATGCCCGGAGCTACCCTATTCGAGGGGTTAGTGATGATGGGGACGGTGTGTGTTATCGCACGGGACCGAAGGAATGGATGGACAACCGGCTATTTCGTAAATATTTGTGCGAGCCACGAGCACAGAGACCAGACTGCCTTGGCCGCTAAAATCACACCTTCTTAGACAACTGCTCGGGTTATCTCGACTAAGACAAGTGCACCGAGGCGCTGGAGAAGCTGACTGCCTCGCTGAAATTCTTCCCACCGAATGCCACGGATCTGTGTCAGCATGCCGATTCCTTCGTGAGAGCAAAATTATTGGATGAGTGACATCGCTTGTGGAACGATAAGAAGATTGAAGTCATTGAAAGCAACGCTTGGCAGAACAAGGCTCGGTCTGATGGTGCCCTGTCCGGCAAGCTGAAGAACCCCGGGCAAGCGATACTTTCTCTCTCTCGCTGCCTAGGCCGTGCACAGAGGGACAAGAATGGACTGAACTACGCAAGGAAAGTCATGATCCGTTGCGGTCTCTCACTTGACGTCGACAGTAAATGGCGTGTGGAGAAGCTATTCTCTCATCTCCAAGCGATTATCAGCAAGTACCCGGTCGAATTTGTTGGTAACTCTGTCGGCTCAGCATCTCCAAGCGGCGAATTCAATGCCTCGGCTCCCCCCACTTCTTCTTCGACTACCGAAGCAGTTGGGTGATGCAACTAATTACGGTGGGGACTCAATTAGCTGCAGTATGTCTAATTTAGCCAAACCAAATTTACTCTGACTTCTTTATTAACAACACTCGGACTAATTGAAGTGAGCAGCAGCTAAAATAGCTCACACAAATTTGCATGAGTGATACTAAATGTGGTACCCATGTAGAGATCAGACCAGGCGAATTCGTATGTGCGGGTTGATTTGCCGTCTCGGGTTCCAAGCGCACTACGTGCGGCTGATCAAATGCCGCGTGTCACACTTGCAGAACCCTGTATGAAGGAACCCCCTACACCAACTAAAATGAGGTGGTTAGGTATGATCCAGGTGTCCGCAACTTTAGAACCCCTGCGGACAGCACATAGCATCACTGACACACACGGTGTTTGGCTTCGCAGCGACAAGTGCCTCGTCTTCGCAGACGCTATTCTTTTATGTCGGCGTTTTCGCTGTGTATATTGCCATCATCAAAAGGTTGTAATGCGAAGTATATGTTGTTTTATAATATTGTAGAGTATGAAGCATGCCAATTCCAGAATTAGTTTGGGAAGAACACTACTTAAACAAGCTCAATGCTGCTAACCGTTTCTCAGCAAGCGCTATATACCCATCATACATGCCATAGCGCCAGAGGGCAAAGTGATAACTGTGTGGACCGTGGCGATCACATTGTTCTCACAGAAAAAAACCATCTTTGCACAGAATAGACCTTTAGTAAAGTTACTTGGCAATTCGCAGGTAATCGTGTACTTAACCAGAAAACATGCCCGACATCGTGCAAATCTCACACGCGTGTCAGAGATGTTCGAGATGCTGACTTTGTTTGTCTTCTCGACTTTTCGAGATCGTTTTTAACGATTTGCATCTTCTAGAAGTTAGCGACCCGAGGATAGGCAACCTACCTATCGTTGCAATGCAAACGCTCACTTCCAAAACGTCGAAGTTTGATCCAAGTAACCAAGTACGCCTCCCAACAAGATCAAGATGCCCCGTTCTTCACGCCGCGAGCACCTTCAGTCGGTGTTGCTCATGCTGCACGAGCGCGACAATACCCGGCGCCAGGAACTCGAGGAGTATCCCCGCGTCCTCGACGATCACTAGAGCCCGGCACCCCAATGCCCGATCTACGACCGCTTCGTGGCGGACGGGGGCGCCGATGCAATCGTGCGGCTCACGAATTTCACGCCGCGCGAAGTGAACACCCTGTGGACGTCTGTGCACAGCCACGTCACTCGGTACTGGAACGTCGGGCGGGGCCGTCGGTCCAACTTCATGGGCAAAGACGTTTTGTTCATGATGCTGGTGGTACTCAAGAACGGTGGCACATGGGAGATGTTGGCCAACATCTTTCACGTCAAGGTCGCTACTTTCATCAAGACCATCACCAACTTCGTCCGCGTTGTCGCGCCGCGACTCTACGACGACTGGGTCAAGGAGAAGGCGCAGGAGGAAACGATGCACATGCTGGTCACGTCGGGCCGCACATTCGTGCACCATCCGTACGCGTTGTACGCGACGGATGTGACGTTCCAACAGGCGAACAGACCCGCCGGCAATATGGCGGAAGCTATGCCCTACTACAGTGCCAAGCACAAACTATACGGCTTCAAAGTCGAGGTGTCCGTCGGCCCCCGTGGTTTCGCCATCGACTGCACGGACCACGCCCGCGGCAACACACACGACATCACCCTGTTCAGGCGCAATGAGGCTTTCCACCACACCACGCGCCGGAAGACGGACGAGGACCGTGCACTGCGAGACACGGGGCTACTCAGTGCCGAGTACCCCGACGAGTGGGCAGTCTTAGCCGATAAGGGATACCAGGGCGTCGAGCAGCACGTTCGCTGTATCCATCCTACGAAAGGCACAAACCTGCCTCCGGCCGTCGTACAGCGGAATGTGGACATCTCGAGCGATAGAATTATCGTCGAGAATTGGTTCGGAAGGTTGTGCGGGCTGTGGCGTATCTGCGCCGACAAGTACCGCTGGTCGGAGGATCTCTACGACGACATTTTCCACACCTGCGCGGCGCTAACCAATTACCACATCGGGTTCTACCCCCTCCGCCAGACCAACGGAGAAGAGTATAATCAGCGCCAGAACAGGTTGATTGCCATCGGTCGCGAAAAGCAGAAGAAACGGCGCCTCGCTCAAGAGCGATACCGGGAACGTCGCCGACTTCGTCAGCGAATGTCGCTGGATGACCGAGCCGACAGTGAGAGTTCTGGAGAGGAGGAGATCTTAACGCAGTTGTAGCGTTGCTCACGAGAATGGTAGCTCATTGTAAGAGGTACATACAAATTCGAAGTGACTTTGCAAATTCGAATGACTGGCATCCAACTTGTGTCAAAGCATGTATTCGTGTGATTTGATTTAATTCCGAGTGAACTCGTAACTTCGGGGCTGCAAAGTAACTGCGTTTGAGATCTAATATTTGGGAATTGGCAAACTATGCCACGGTCGGTCAACCCCCGCGGGCTCCTACTTCTCCGAACACCAGACACCTTTAGCCGCAGTAGGGGGGGGGGGCGTATACCATCTTCAGACTGGCGTATCTAGGGCAGGAGAAGGTTGAGCTCTTCGAGGCTGAATTCCTGACGGCCTTGCAGCTTAAATCTTGGACGTGGGATGTGGCGCCGGCGGAGGCCTCTGCGATCTCACGACACAAACGCCGGGTTGAATAGCGTCGGCGGCATTGATGACACTGTCTCCGAGTAGCGTCATCAATCGGGCTGACGTTGCTCGTCCGCGGAATGTCACAAGTCGTGGCAGAACGACTCCAAAATACAGCGTCTAAGAGAAAAAAAATTGCTGTCAATCAGCTGTCCCCTCTAGAAATGTGATTCCGCCCATCTTCGACAATGACACGATTCCATGCACCTCAAAATGTGCGTCTTCCTCTCGACAACCCGAAGTTTTTCCAGAGCCGTTCTTCCATTTTTGACATTCGAAAGTGAGAGGATGATGTCGTCGACAGTCGGGTGCTTGGGCGACTTGATTGTTCGATTGATGTAACGGTGTGTGCTCAGGTCCAGCTGCCAAGAATCTCTCTTGGCCACCAAGATCGTCGGATTAAACATCCGATGCTCTCACAGCACCAAGCCCGCCCTCTCGGAGTGCTTCGAGCTGCTCCGTTGTTCTTCCGTGGTGGCTAAGGCGATCAGATCACTTTCGCCAGACAGTTTGTTGCTCGACTTGGTAACGCTGGGCGATTTCACAAGAACTGGCGAGTTAATCCAACAAGTTTACATGGATCATTAGAATCAGCCCAGTCAGGATAGTATGCAAATCAGTATTCAGCATATTTATGCAGCACATGCTGCAGCAGGGCTAGCAAAGCTCTTTCATTAAGGATGAAAATGGGCCGCACGTTGCCTCTGCAAGTTGTGGTGAAGATGGCGCTGGGACCATCGCGTCGTCGCTGGGCACCCACGTCGAGCAGCTCCTGGACAATTTGCCGGCGCTTGTTTGGGAGCGGAAGGCCACGTTAGTGATATGAGACAGCGTCAAACCAAAACAATCACCCATCGTGGTACTCACTTGTACTAATGCAGATAAATAAACAGAGAGTTTTCACCCCCTACCGACGACGACCCAGATTGAGTCAACGTCGCGCTTTGTTCGCGGTAGAGCGCTCGACCGGCGACTCCGTGGGCTGGCATGATGCCTTGGCGAACTTGCCGGAAAGCTGTCTCCAAAACACGAACCAAGGGAGGACCCACTCGACACTTAGATTACAGTTTTTTTTAGCTTTTTTAAATCTTTACAAAATCTTGATGTATATAAATATATGGGAACCGTTGGAGGCCATGATTTTAATCATGGCAACGTACATGATTACAAAACAGGATTTGTCCATGATTGTAATTTATGTTTTTTTCTTGCCGCCACAAATTCACATAATTCCGATCGGGGATAGAAACGGTTGCCACATTCATTCTCCCCCGGTAAGATGGCTGAGGAAGAAGCGGTGGGCAAGCGCGCAGCGCTGCCGACGGAGCAGCCAAGGTCCAGGAAGCAGCAGAGGGTACGCGCGCGGCAGAACCTGGAAGGGGAACTGTTGAAGCTCGAAAAGCGGCACATCCCCGGCTCATTCGAGGTCCAGGCTCTTTCGGCAGCTGGCGTGACGCTGAAGCTGATCCAGAAGGAGAGTTTGAGGAGGGCGCAGTGGAGGGTGGCGCAGTGAAGACTCGCGAAGACAGCAACCAAGGCGCTGCGCAAGGTGGCAGCGCTCGTCCCGATTCAACTGGTGACTCTTCGAGTGATCCAGAGGAGAGTCAGTTCGACAGTAACGCGCTCCATGGCCAAGGCATTGCGAACTCCGTGGAGGTTCCTGTTGAACATTCGGCCGTCTGGCATGCAAGCTGGGAGGCTTGGCAGACTTACCTGGCAGGATAATGCGAGAGAACATTGCAGGTGTTGCCAGTTCGAGAGACAATGAGTCGTGCCGAGCGCAACAAACGGCTGGGCAAGACAAAGGCGGAGGAGATGAGTCGCAGTTGGTCCCTGAGGGCCTGGATCCGTACTGCCGTGTGTACATCTGTACACACGGTTAGAAGAAACGCAAATCTCGGGGGAGCGGCAAGCAGCCGAAACAGCATATCCGTCTGACGGGGTGTCGCATCCGGTTTGTGGTGCAGTGGAATCTACACCAGATGGAGCTACAAGTGAAGAACGGGTTTTACGTTCACAACCACGCAATTTCGCCTTTAGGTTTTGCGACTTACCCAAGTTCTCGGAGCGTGCTCAACCTGTTGGTCGGTACGAGGGTTGAAGGCATGCTGGCTGTGGGCGCTAAGCGATCGAGAATTTACGACTATCTCCTGGAGCATGACCAGAATGTTATTCAAGTTGACGTGGACAAGATGGTGAGGGAGCACGCTTCTCCGGTTGCCACGGTGGAGGACGGCGAAGCTACCGCGCAGGCACTTGCATCTTTTGCTGCATCTGACCCGGAGAACATTTCAGTGGTGGCTGAGACTGCTGGTGGAGAAACGGGTGCGATCGCTTTGGCGACGGCGCACATGAGGCGGATATACGGGCGCTTCAGCGAGTTGTTACTCGTGGATTGCAGTCACAAAACAAATCGGTGCGTCAGCATTGTCGCCCATGATTCTTCCATGATTAATCATGTACTAATCCATGATTTGTTTCGTTATGCAACAGATACAACTACCAGTTGCTCACCCTCATGACGATGAACGAATTTGGTGAGGGAGCCGTGGTGCAGCAGTCTCTAATTGAGGTCAACGGCGACTGACACATGGATCGCGCTGTGGTCCACTTCAAGCGGCTCCGTCCAACCCGAATTGACCGGCTTCGTGTCGTCGTCGCTGACAAGGATCACAAATTAATACGCGAGCCTTGGGGAAGTTCGATTCCAGCACGTTGATCTCGTTGATCAACGTGAAAGTTCGATTCCAGCACGTTGATCTCGTTGATCAACGTGCTGGAATCAAACTTCCCCAAGGCTCGCGTATTAATTTGTCACTTCCACGTGATAAAATACCTCAAGGAGAAGCGCACCAAGCCTGAGTTCTGCAAGATATCGCCAGATGACGCTAGTCAGGTGGACGCAGCCGTCCACGCTATGAAGGCCCTTGTTGCTTACAATCGCCGTATGGAGACGTATCGTCTTGCAAGGATCGGACAGTTCGTGAACACAAATTTCGACGAGGGGATGTCGAATGTACTTCGCTTCACGTCGCATTTCGTGGCTGGTCAGATCGCGGACCAGTATGCGAGAGCTCTAGCCAACGCAGGACGTTACCATTGTGACACTCTCTGAGGAAGACACTCACGTGGTGGAGGTTCGCGGGTCCAGAAAGATGCACCGGCTACGGGTGGACACGTGGGAGTGCAACTGTGAGTTTGGAATGACGATGATGCTCCCTTGTAGGCACGCGATGACTAACCGACGAGATGAAAAGAGTCCTGGACCTGTGATTCACTGGGTGCGCATCGATCCGATGTGCGTGCGGTGTTCGTGTGTACCCATGATTATTCCATGATTGCAATCATGGTTTATCCACGATTAATCCTGTTCTAACTCATGATTTGTCCATGATTTTCCACGATTATTTTGAAGGTGGACTAATACTTCGAGAGAACTGAAACGTGTGAAGCAATTCACCTACGAGACCGCCCAGACTGACTCGAACCAACTGCGCAAGGTCGAGAAGAGGACGCACGCTCAGCGCTATCGAGAAGCAGTTCGAGCGACGTATCTGATTTGCAGTGAACTCACCGACATCGAGGATGATGTAGAGTTTGATGATATGATGGAGTTTGTGTTGTCTCAGTGGAGAAACGTGCGCCAGCGGAAAATGGCCAGTGTCCCACGTGTGGCACCAGCAAGCACCACCAAGAAGCACGCGGGGAAGCGCAAAAGCAGTGATGAAGTTGTCAAGGATGAGTTCAGGATCAGTTCTAGCGATAGTGGAGGCCAATCCAACTAGGACGAAGACGAAAGCGAGGAGGAGGCCAAGGAGAAACAAGAGGCCGCTCCCGCAGCGCTCAAGATCCGACTCAATCCTAAGATAAATATTATATTCTACTGAAGGTGGAGCTTCTGATAGTGCCTCCATAATTCCCGTTTCACATTGCTCTTTATGATTTTTTCTATCTTGAACTGATGTCAACCTTTGTTTTTTTTACAGTGGCGCCGAGTTGACGATCGTGACGCATGTACAGGCGATTTCGCTCACGAAGCTTAAAAGTTTTAAATTTGATGACAGAAGTACTGTCGCAAACCCGTTCTGTAGTCACTTCATATATACCCGTCAATCTAGTCGACCCGTGCCCAATGGATGGCTCCGCTTCCCGACCACATTGCAACCGATCACGCACAGAGATAAAGCATACTACATTGGATAAATGATTCCTGACTTTGCAAAACGTCATGGAACGCATTATCGAACACGAGGCTGGGAACGATTTCAATCTTCCACGTGTTGGCAAAGTTGCTTATCGCAATGGAGCGGCGGTAACAACACTCAGTGTCCCAGAGAAGACGTATCGTGCTAGAGTAAGAGCTTTAACACAGCAAAATTTTAGATCAGAAGTCAAACGCAGCCTAAAGTGTAACCTTGATTGTTACCATCTCATGATTGGATAAAACATTATGAGGTAGGTTGAAACTCGTATCAGCCAGTGTAACATCGAGTAAAACCTCGTATTTCAAACGTTAATTCCACAGCATGCAGGTGCGTTGAATAAACTCAGCAAGTGCTCGGTAGGTGAACCAATTCCTGATGATGCCGTTTGGTTTTAATATAATATCGCTATCTCAAAGCAGAGTTACGAAAAAAGGCTTTGACGCGTTGAAAACCAGACGATTCTTGCGCAGTTATTTATGCACTTATTGAAGTTAACGGGCAGCAAAAAAATGTTCGCAGTTCGAACGATAGTGAGAACTGTGTTAAGTGTCTTACCGCAGGGTGCCTCTGCATCCTGACGACCTTCGCGTGACGCCGCTGCCGCAACGTTGCTGCGACAATGCGCAACGAAGAGCAACTCCAAGCAACAGCGAGCAACAACAGGCAACTTAACGGATTTCTGTGACGCTGTGACGGGAAATACCGAAAGTACCGGTATATACCGGTATCGACACACAAGTCGTACACGTGTTTGCGGGGAGAGCGGCCCGTTTCGTTTGTTGAGTCGGAAGTGCGTGTCAGGGGGAAAGTGCACTGCGGCGATAAATTGCGGCTTTTGCAGATGCTACGCTGTTGCGGCAGGGCGTCTCGGATCGCACGGCAGACGCCAGCTCGGTCGAGGAGTACGGTCGCATTGGGGGCGGCCATGACGGCGGCCGGTGGTCGAGCAGGAGACGTCGAATGACGTGCTTGGAACTGAACTCTGTTCCGCACCCAGAGCACCGCACGAGCGCCGGCTCACCACGCGCTTCCCGACCGCGTTGCCGCTTGTTCGGGTCTTCATAGGCCTCGGGCGGAATCGGGAGTTCCTGCAAATCGACGTACGAGTGGCCGGACAAGACACAAGACGAGTCCGCCACGTGGAGGGGCATCGACGTCGACACGATGCTGTCCGCAAAGGCTTCCACATCTCGATAATACTGGTTGCCATGCGTAGCCACTGCCCGGTCAAATGCGTCGGTGTTGGGCGGCGCGTCGGTTAACCAGACGAGGAAGTGGACATGCAGCGTGCCGCCGCCTTGTGTTTCAACCATGCCGTAGTACGCCTTCACGTCCCCGAAAAGACCGTCGGACGCTTTGGTCCTCATACGTTTGGGCGGAACACCGAGCGCGTGCTCGACGAAAGCGTCGACGTTGTGCATGAATAGCCGCGCCGACGCGACATCGTTGCGCAAGCCGGCGCTGTGCGGTCGCTGCGACGCGCCGAGAGCACTTCAACGTGCTTTAAAAAACACACAGCGCTCACCAGTACAATACAGCTCGCGAAAGTTTCCACCTCCTTTCCCAGTGAACTATCACGGTCGCGGCCATTGAAGAACGATGCCCACGTCCCGGAGATCCTG
>JAABLL010000984.1:0-10688 GCA_012295475.1 Phytophthora gonapodyides | reverse complement strand
TCAATACTGAGTGCGCTACCATTTGGGTCCTCATAACCCTCGAGCTTCTGCTTGACCCGAATCAAAGCTCTGGCTGCAGCGTCCGTACTTCCAGGCTCAGCATGCAAATCCTGGACGGGCTGCGCTTCATTGGTGCTGGCCGTTCCAGTGGCAGCTTCGTAGCTATTCGAGCGACTCGAGTTTCGCGATGCCACAGTCGATTTCGTGCCGTCCCGTCCCCCTTCTTGGATCCGTAGCGCCTTGAGCGGAGAGAGCGTCCAGCGGTACAGAGGATCGTGCACGAAAACCTCAAGAATCGTGACAACCGACGCGCTCTTCTTGCGCAACAACTGCAAAGTGGCCTCACAACAGCGTGAAAAGACACCGTCCACTCCTGAAATGCCCATGCCATCGACCATATCTCGCGTCAGTCGGAACGGCACAGTCTCCGGCGTGTAGAGCGCCATTCCTTGGTCAAACACGACGCCAAAGTCGATATGCACGAGCTCTCCCGTCTCTTCGTGGATCAGGATATTCTGCGAGTGGCGGTCTCCAATGCCGAGAATGTAGCCGACGATCGATGTCACTGCCGCACTCTGCACGTAGGCCAGTCGACGGTGGTACCACACGGCTGCGTCGGGGAACTTTTCCAAGAAGAAATGGTGAAAGACAGGCGTGAAGTTCGCCTGGATCTCCGCAAACGCTGGCAGCTTTTCCGGTGCATTTTTCAGGTATTGACGGCATTCCGAGTGTTTCCACTCGTGGGGATGGTACCGCTCATGCGCCGACAGCCTCTTGTTCGTTCGGCTCACAAGATACGAGCCCCAGGGGATCGTGTTCTCCACCCACTCCAGCACACCCGCAATAGGCGACAACGGGACCACTCGGTACGTACGCAGTCGAAGCTTGCGTTTACGCGTCGCCTTCTCCTCCATCAAAAACTGGTTCATTGTCTCGAAGACTTGTTCGATAACGAGATCTTGTCGCGTGTCGTCTTGGCCCTTGACGAGCTGCTTGTACCGCTCGCCATCCGAGCCGTAGCAATAGACGATCTTTGGTCGATGGATGCCGCTGTCCGTGATGGAAAACTGGGGCTCAAATGAATACATGCGCACAACACTCGAGTAATCCATGTCAGCTTGTGGGGCAATATGAGACGTCAGCACGGCCGGCATCACAACAGAGTCCCCTCGCCGTGCCCGAGCGCGAAGACACTGATCGAAGGGCATGTGGCCAGACCTCCCGGAGTTCGTCTCAAAGATCGTCACTTTCGACAGAGGGATCTTCTTCTTCTGCCCGTGATACTCGCTCGTGTCGAACAGCGCCAATTGAACGTACGCATTCGCCATGCTATCCAGTGCCTCGAGTAGCTCTCGCTGGTCGGTTTTCATCAGCTCGGTGAAATACACTTTCGCGCCTTCTGCCTTCGCGTCTCCTACGTTGGCGCGAAACTGGAGAGCGCCTTTCCCTTCCACGTCCCCGCTATTCTTTAGGGCGATGAGCTGCACGAGCGTATGGTGCGGATGCTGCATGCTCAGCTTCATCACCAACTTACGAAGCGCAGTTTGAAACGTACCGTAGTCCGTAGAACTGCTGACACGGGAAATAATCTGGTAGGACAGAGGCACAAACTTGTACGACGGGACGGCTTCGATCACGTCTTCAATCACGACTCTGTTGATATCGGCTTTGCGCTGGTTGTTGAACCATAGCGAAAGCACGCGAAACACCATGTCAAGCTCGGACTGGGGGGATAGGGACAAGCCCTTGCCGTAACTGCACAAGGCCCCGATCAGGAACTGATCCACTGACGCCTCCACCTTTGAACGCTCGTTCATATCGTGGACAACTTCCTTGTTCAGAGCGTGGATGTGCGCTCGATTCTCGTTCTGCATTCTTTGCTCCATCGACTGCAGCTCTTGGAGCTCTTCATGCCGCGCCTGCACCACCTTTTTGCCTGCCAGCCACTCCCGCGACGTCACGCGAGTACTCACTTGCTGGTACATTGCAGCCATGAACTCAGCCAGTGCGAAGTGGGCCTTTGCAGCGTCCCTGGCGCGCCCCGAAACTGATTCCGCGTCCATCGTGCTGATGATCTCTGTAGCTTTTTGAAAGTACTCCTCCAGAATGGTTTGCGAGCTTTCAGAACGCTGCGTCGCAATCCACTTGCCAGTAATCGTCAGCACTTTGGCTCGTAGCAACTGCAACGACGTTGTTTCGTCCACTGCTAACGACGAATCCTGCAGACATTGGGCCAGCTCGGAGCACACCTTCTTCCCTGACCAGATCGCGCTTCGAAACTCCTGCTGTCTCCATAGCAGCTTGGCTTTCTCTATTCGCCACTGCATCCCTTCGTAAGCACTCAATGAACCACCTTGGTCAAGCTGCTCGAGCTTGAGCAAGGCTCTATAGGCCACAGCAATGCGCCCAGCTTTGCGGCTCAGCGATGCGAGGTCCAGATACAGCTTCATCATCACTTGTGCCTCATCTGCCGGTTTCGCCACTTGCAGTAAGACCTCTTCGAGTGACAGCAGGCTTTCAGCCTTGTTGAAATCGTTCTTGATCTGGTCGTGTCGCTGCTGCCATTGTTCAAGCAGGGGCATCGCAGTCAACGGCTCAGCTCGCGGGACGACCACTGCGTCATTCAGTGACGAGGAGTATGAGCTAAACCCAGTCCGGTTGGGTACCAGAAGCCTTCCTGTGTCTGCAGTCGAGCTTCGCTTCCCAATTCGATTCCCTAGCTCTTCGATCTCTCGGATTGATTGCAGGTGAACCAGCGCCGTATACGAGTCTTTCGTGCTTTCAAAGGAGTGTAAGCCCAGCTGAATCGACTCGAGAACGTGCTCCTTCGCCTTTGACATGACATCCTGCAAGTGCTCGAAATCTTCGTGGGCTATCGCTCTTAACCCCTGAAAGACCATTTGTTGCTGAGAGAAACCATTCACCCCCTGCTGGTTTTTGCAGGAGGCTCCAGAGGTCGACAGGCCCGGGAGAACAGCTTCCCATTGCATGTTTTTCCATGCAAGCTCGTACTTTTGCTCCAAAGCTTGCGCAGAGGCAACCCCCGACTCGGGATCCTTCTCTTGCAAAGAATGCAAGTAGCCTTGAAGCAAATGACTGTAGCCGAGCGACTGCAGTGACGTTAGTATTCCTTCAACAAGGCGGGGCGGATTGTTACTCGTCATCTCGCCGTCACCACGCTGCAGTCCTTTCGAAAACTGCAGCGATACGTCGTAAAGAGGGAGAGCCTTCTCGTACTGCCCTTCTCGGTTATACTTCACCAGCTGCGACTTAAGTGTTCGACCATCGTTCACACCATAAATCCCGTCAGCGTCGCTGTCGAAGCTGTACGCATCAACCAGGATATCGCGCAGACTATTCACCACATCATCGTTGCTCAGGGAAGACAGCGATGTAAACTTGCCGCCGTGTTGCTTTTCCAGCCACATTTCCACGTATTGCATGGCTGAATACGGCATTTTCACGCGAACAGCGGCCTTGGCAACCGCAAGAAGATCCACGTCGACCATGCAGCCATAAGCGAGCTCATTCACGTGGGGTAACCTCATCGAAGTGGATGGCGTGGCTGTTGCTGACCGCTTGGATCCTTTCCCCTTCCCAGTCGCTGTATTTTGCTGGACGCGGCCATTTGTCTCCACAAAACGCGCTTTCTCCGTCTCTCGCAAGAAATTGATGCTGTGAACGATAAGCTGAACGACCTGGAGTGGCTGGGAATCGCTGGCTTCAAATTGACCTGGCTCGCTCAATTCGTCGCTGGTTGCTTCAGTCAAGACGCTGTTGATGCCTATGTTCACAGCTTTCACAACGCGCGAAGAATCGGTGATATCAGTCGTTTCCCCATCGTCAGGCGGCTTCTGGTCGTCACGCTTTCTCAAAATGCTTTCTAGTGCGTACGGAAAAAGGAAAACCGCCATATCCAGTCGCATCGAAGTCAACGCAGAACACGCCTTCAGCACCGGATCTGGTGATTCTCTCGACAGATACGATGTCAAGGCACAAATCCACGACTCGAAGCCTACTTCGTTTGCTGATGTCCACAGCTCTTTGGCTTGTCGAACGTTTTTGCGTCCCAAACCTGCGCTGACGCCGGGAGAGACCGAAGACCAATTTGACGGGGATGCACCCTCGAAAAGACTGATGAACGTCTTCAACTCTGCATCCTTGCACCGAGCTAAGGCAGTTACACCCTCATCGAGATGAAGCACGTTCTTCAACGTCCGAAGCGTCTCTTCCAGCACGGATGGATCGACGTTTTCAGTCCTTCTCCCCTCAAACAAGATCGAGCTCAGGTACGCTAGGACACTCTCATGCATCACAAGAGGGAACGTCGTCTTGGTCTCTCGCAATGCACCACGGTGAAAATGACTTTGGTACAAGCGCGACAGCTCCCCAACTTGTTCAGCTGGGCTCAGCTCGTACTCGCTAGCATCCAGAGCTCCCAGTTCACCCAAAGCATCCGCAAGACTGGTCAAGTCGCTGTCTTGAGGGTAGCCACCACTACCCAACACGCCCGTCGAGCTAAGATACAGTAAAGTGTGAGCAAGTTTTCCGTACAGCTTTCTCGTCGCCTTGCTTGCATCTCGCACGGTCCCAATGCTGGCAGCGACAGCAGACAGACGCACATCTGCAAACGAGTCGTTGCTGGTATGGTCTTGGCTTGTATTGGTGCTGCTGGAAATATCCTTTATCCGTTTAGTCTTTAGCGATCCACGGAAAGGTAGCGGGTTGTAGAATTTTGTGCCACGCGAAAGTTCTCGCTGGATGAACATCTGAACTTGCTGTGTGGCTTGGGTGCGTCGGCCCGCGCTGGTGTTCACGTCACGCGTTTCTTCAGCTTGGCTTGCGTCGGATGAAACAATCTTTCGACTTCCAATGATCAGCGCATTAAGCTTATCGAGGCTCGCTGAGATTCCGTTCGGGACCATATCGATATCGAGTGCGTACTTCCCTAGTCCACTGCCCAAGTCATTGCACACCGCAAAAATCACCCACTCCAACTCTGCCTGATCATCTGCACTCAAACAAAGCACTTGTTCCGAATCGACAGGGTTTGGTACCGGCTGCGACCCGTGCCGAGGTAGCACTTGACAGCTTGACAAGATGTCGGTGATTTCTTGCACCACGAACCCCAGATACTTGCCAAACATATCCGCCTTCTTCATGAAACATTCGCACATCTCGCGGACAAGAAGCGACAAGATGCTTGCAATCCGTCGTCGGTTCCTGACAGCCAGGTGCTTCATCGACTGGAAGCATATCGATACGAGCAAATGTTGCAGCACCGAGCTTTCCGCCACCGCATCACGAATCTCTACCGCGAAGATCTTGAAACACTCCACGGCACAAGTTGCTCTCGGGTCAAACAACTCAGTCCGGAGCAAAAGCACGTAGAATTCACTGAGCAACTCGGCAAGATTGATCAGCTCCCAGTTGAACTCCGAGTACTTCTCCTTCATCGCTTTCAGAGCGTCTTTATAGAGTTCACTTTGTGTGAGTTGCTTGACGTCGTCTCCCCGGATAACACACCTCACTGTGAATCGAGCCATCTTACTTGCAATATGCCCAAGATGCGATATCGACAGCGTGATTTCTTGCGCTCGGTCCTCGGCGAGTTCAAGCATCTGGCTTCCGAGCTGTTTTAACTCTGGGTCCGGATATGCCAACAGGATGAACGAAAACGCAAACAGGTCCGTCGTCAACTGCTCTCCATACCCGGAGACAACGTATTCAGGTTTGCCACTGCTGCCTTGATCGCTAGACAAGCAAGCCACAAGCTCATCAACCAATTCAAACCGACCCGCTTTGTCACCTGCGCTGTCACCAGAAATGAAGCTATGAAGCACGCTGACAGGAAGAATCATGTCCAACTTCTTCAAGAAGTGCGCCTGACGAGCATTTGAATCCAGATCTTCGCCAAGGAGCGTTGCCAGCGGAAACTGCTGCAGTAAGGTTTTCCCGTGAGGTAACGGGGCGAGTGGGTCACTCTTCATCCACCCCACACTGTCTTCCTCGCCCTGGTTCGCAGGTCGGTGGCTTGTAGTAATAAATCCGTGCCAGAGGCTGCCAAAGTGGTCGTCCAGCAACGCTGATGCAGCACCGTATCCGTAGAAGCCTGCAATGGCATTCAGCCACCTTGAAATCAGTGATGGCGTCCCGACAGAATAGAGCGACACTGTCATCGATGCCATCTCCACGAAAGCTCCAAGCACTGCTGGAAGCGCCGTCTGAGATGAGCCAGCGCTCACATACAAGCTCAATAGCACAGTCAAGCAGGAATCCATGCACAGCCGAGGGTCGATAACTTGGTGCCTAGGACGATGCTGTCCTTCTTTGGATTCTGCAGCGTCGGTTGTGCTCGATTGCGCGTCCAAAGCTGGTGCATCGAGCAGGGTGCCCAAAGCGTTGAAGAAGTCATGGAAGATTCTTTCTCCTCCTTCAGGATACATATAATAGATCGACTGAATGCCGCGGGATGCGATAATACGCACACTTTCGTCGCAGTCGGTAAGCCCAGCCACGCATGCCTCTTCAAAGGCTCCGAACTCGCGCGAATCGAGGCGGAAAAAGACCTCGAGACATTGCAACTCGGATCTTCTCGCCATGCGTAACTTTGACTTGCGCGCGATTCCAGCCATGGCGTCCAGATGCTTCTTAGCGCACTCCACCAAAAGTGTGGGAGGCGGCTCGTCGTGCTGGTACTTCCGCTGTTCATACACCAACCCGGCGAGAAGAAGAGCTGAGAGCACTTGAGAGAGGAAGATCGATGACCTACCGCTCCCGTCTCTTGTCGATGCCAGAGTGCGATTTTCACGCGTCCCTTCCTCTGCAGCATAGTCCACCAGCGTAATAAAGGCTTCAAGACTGTCGGGTCCAGCCACGCCACACAGAAGAACAGAGACTGCGAGCGTGTAGTCAGGATCAAACTGGACAGCCTGCACATATTTCTTCACCGAAGAAAGCCCGCTATCTTTCTTGAGCAGTAAGATCAACCGGAAGCACCACAAGCAGATGCCTTTCTGTATCGCACGGCTTGGAGGACGGTCGCGGGTGACGTCGTCGTCCTCTCTGAAAATTCATTAAACCACGTTTCATAGCGTCGGCAGGTTAGTTCTTCAAGAAAACAAGAAAAGCACAATGAAGACGCACTTGCAGACTCACCCATCGTCCATGGCATCCCACTCCTTGTGCGTCGGTTGGGTTTGTGGCTGTGAAGGTGTCGAGTGGCTAGCTGTTGACGCCCAGCTAGATGTACTCCGAAACCCAGTACGAGGACGAGGTAACGTCGTTGTTTTGGCCGGAGAACTTGTTGGCGTATCGGCACCACCACTGAGGTTCGCCAGAGATTCTTCGAGCGTGTTCACAATAGCTCGAATCGATGGCCGCAGGTCTGGAGGGGTGCGCAGTTCAATTGGGTCTGCTGACGGGTGACGGCAATTCTCCAGCGCTTGCTGGCCTTGTGAGACCAGGATAATCGAATGAAGTTTCTGCAATATATGTATCACGCTCTCCGACATCGACTGGCTTTGTTGCGCTTGCTTGATCACGTTTGGTTTCAAATAGTTGGCAACAATCTCAAAGAACTGCTTCAAGAGCGGTAGAACGCGAACCTGGACATCTTTCCGCGTAAAGATGTTCGAGCACGATTCATTTTCATCTGCGTAGAGTGCCGCCAAAACCAATCCAACCTACCAGTGGATAACAAAGTAATCGTTAGTTCAATAGACATAAAATCCCAGTCGCTTTCGCAATCCTTACATCAAAAGAGTTCGCCAGCACACGCAATCCCTTGATAGAGCTGCACCCTTCTGACGGTAGTTTGCTCGAGATCTCTGATAGCAGGTCAAGCAACAAATTGGTGACTTCTGTCTTGAGCCCTTCCGCTCTCTTTTTGGAGAGAGACTGCGCGTACGCGTTGCGTCCACTCAAACAAAAATCGTCACGAAAGAATGGATGCGGCATCGAGCCGAGATTCCCCGAAAGGGTCATTGGAATAGCGAGGCGCTCGAAATGGTCGTCGGACTTCATCTTCAACGATGTAATCCCGTCGTGCCAGCTCGAATCGTCCGTGCCCAGGCTCTTTCCGACAAACGCCTGAAGGACAGGAGAAAATGATGTCGGCTCAACTCCCATTTTCGGTGGAAACGCCGCGGAGAGGTGCTCCAATCCATTTTCAAGCATGCAGAAAGCGACGCCAAATCCGTTGAGCTCCTCACCAGTCATCCAACTATCGCATTCGTCTGCGGTTCTCGCTGCTAACTTGCGAATTAGTTCTGGAGTGAAAACCGTTTCCCGGGTATCCACCGTAGACAGCGCCTGACCGAAGAAGGATCGAATCGTAGAGGCGTAGACCATCGGTGACACTTCTGTTTGCCAGTCGATCTTCGTAAACGAACTGGATGCGCTTCCTGCAGATGGCACAGTGATTTTACGGAATACTTGAGACCGAAGGTGATCGAACACAGATCGAAGCAATCTGGACTGCACCGACTCATGTTCGCTCTCGAACATCTCGTCATCAATACTCGGTGAGCCAGGTAACTGGGAAAGCGTTGCGGTTGTATCGACGCCGGCCGGCAATTGGACATGGCGAAGAAGCGAGATCAATGCACAAACAGAAGCCATCGCCGTTCTTGCATAGGGTCTCATAGTATCTCCTCGGGCGGCTGGAGTATCCGATGTTGGTTGCCGAAATGCAGGCAAGTTCCACAGGTCGGCGCTGCTTGCTTCAATAGTCTCCATCGAGACGAGTTCCAACGAGATACAGCAATTCAGTAAGGTCAGCACAGCGTCACCTGCTTGGCCTCGCATCAGGCCAATCCCCTCCGTTACGCGGACGTACGGGAGCTCAGGACGAAGTAAATTGTGCCAGACGGTGGTCCAATGTTCGTTTAGAAAGTCGCTGCACGCTTCGCGATGTCGTGCCGAAAGTGCTGCCATCTGGATTAATATCTGAAGCGTCAGCGACTGCCACTTGCCCATTTCCTTGACGACCAACATCTCCCCAAGCTTCTGCATGACCATCATCAAGTCACCAATGCGGTTGGTCATGTAGTAATCGCCGTGCCGACACAAAATGGACAGCAGCAAGAGCAACCACGAGCCCGAATCACTGGCCTGCTTTGTTTCAGTCCGCCTGATCTGCGACGCACGAGGCTCCCTTGATAAATATGATACAGTTGATGAAGAACGCTGCGACGACGGCGAGGCTGTACTGGCAGACATGTACTGCGTATCCGTGCGCGGGCTATCGAAGAAATGCTCGATGACGGTCTCCCACGCCAGCGTCGCCGAGGTAAACCGCGGGCGTTTAGTGCCCACCTCGAACTGGTCGAACAACAAGACCTCGTCTTGTGCCAGTTCACTAGACCCTTGCAATCGGTCTGACACCAAGAAGTCGTGGTGGAAAATGATGTCTGCTGTGCAGGCCAAGTGCCGAATTCCCTGGTCGTCTATGCCCAGCGCGTTCCCGAGTCTCTGTTCTCTTGCTGAGTTGAAGTGCGCCATCAAGAGGCCAATTTCCTCCGTGCCCATGGCCACTTGAACCAGTTTCTTCATCTCGCGCAGCAGCTTCTTGGGCGCGAGGAAGCAAAGATCCGGGTCCGCAGCCAAGTTGTGCTGGTACAGCTCGAGAAACTGCATAATGAACTCAGCGGGCGCTCCTCTGAGCCCGTTCTTCCTTGGTTTATTGGACTTGACGATGAACTCGAGCACTGTCACGCCACTCTTCAGCATGAATGGGGCGATGGAGCCAGAATACAGCTTCATCAAGTCTGTCAGCGTCTCCATCAACGTCGAGGCCATCACTAGCAGCAATGTATCTGCGTCTTTTTCCATCGCCTCATCCTTGGCAGCTTCAAACCAGTTCTCGATCTCAAACACGAAGCGCGGCAACAAACTCGTCAGATCAAACGGGCAGTTCCTCAGCAAGAAGCGAACAACTCTAGCTCTCGTAGCTGCTGTGGCTCTATCTCCGAGCAGGTCTCTCTCCAGAGACGTGGAGATGCTGCCCAGAGCCACCTCCGCCATATTTTTCCAGTCTGAAAGGTCCAGCACGGCGCAATAGACTCGGAACTGGACCAAAACCTCCACTGTGAGCCACGCCTCCTTGTCCACCATCATCTCTACACTGCGTTCGTACTCCGATGAAGCGGGGCGGTCAATCACAGCCGCTGAGAAGCTCCAGAGCTGTCGTATACAGTCCCTCCCGTTCGGGTCCAGGTGCAGTACAGGCCCGTCGGCCGTCACATGCGCCGTCTCCAGCTCCGTGCGCAGGTAATGCCAGTATCGCAGCTGCGGGTTCTTGGGACGACTCCCGCTCTTGCGTCTGCGTCCTCCGGCGTTTAAGTAGGCGCGCAGCTCCTCCCTAAGCACGTGTAGAAGACTGGAAAGCAGGAAACCCCAACTGCGCCAACGATGCACGAGCTGGCGGCTGCGGTCGTCGCTCAGGAAATGCTGCAGCTTGTCCACAGCCGAGACCACGCCTTTGCTGTTCTTGACGGCGCGGAGCTCGCCGCACAGTGACGAGAAGCGCCGCCACTCAGCGTCGCGAACATTCGACATGAACGTGCGGGTCAGTGCGGGAAAAAGGAACAATGATCGTCAGCGACGTTTGGATAGAATCCATCGAGGTTTGGACAGAATCCGTCGACTACCGGGCGACTTTCAGCGACATACAAATGTCAAGTATG
>JAABLL010000981.1:0-10712 GCA_012295475.1 Phytophthora gonapodyides | reverse complement strand
TCGTGTACAGTAACAACCCGAGCCGAAAGATGTCGGTGGTTCGCGGTCACAAGCGTCTTCGCTACGATCGGTACTCGTCTTCGGTGCTGCTCCATGATGCCGACACCGATCATGAAATGGAGACAGATCTTTACCCAGCTCTTGGTCTGAAAGAGAAGGCGGACTGGAAGAAGTGGAGGGACAACGGACGCCGTATTAACGCGTACTATACGAAGCGCTGGGATGGCAAGTGCTTGCTTAGTGCATCTTGCTAAAGGCGATAGCTGCCTCCAGAATAGTGTTTCTTGTACAATCTTGTCGTGAACTGCAACTTTGAATGGGATAATATCCTGAACAAGGAGTAAATAATATCTACTATTCAGGATACTGGTCTTCGAGTTGCATGCTAACAAACACGCAATGCTTCACGGATTGAGAGCTGAGGCGAATCCCAGACGTCCACGCTGCAAATCGGAGCAAAATGATGTCGTCTCTCGTGGATTTTCCAGTGAACGAAAGTCAAGTCCGCTGTTCGTTAGCATTGGATTTGCGTGGCGCTTCTACAAGGATGGCATGGAAGGCGTCCGCAGCCGGTGAGTATGGGCAGTGCCTCGCCTCACCATCGGAAGCTAAGGACCAACCAGCAGCAGGAGATGGCTCCAGCGACGACGCGCGGAATATTCAGCGCGTTCACTTTGAAATCTCCTCGTCGGCTCCGAAGGCAAATGGTGCTTCACGACGTAGGCGACGAGAGCCAAGCAGCAATTCACGGCGTTCCGACGACTGTCTCCGACATGACCGAGGCCTCGTTGGTGAAGAGCCGAGCGATTCTTCAATGGCTGCAACGGTATCCGTGGACCGGCTGGGCTTTCGTCTACGCTTTCGTCCTCGTCGAGTTTTTCACTTTCCGGTGCATGACGCTCGGACCGCTTATCATGATGTACGGTAGTTCCAGTGACTTCACCGTGGACGTGGTGATCGGAGCGCTGAGTCTCGGCTTTCTGGAGGACTTGGTATGTACAACGTTCTTCGCCATGGCGCTGTGGATGTTCGACTCTTTCAAGGTTTTCGTCAGCCGACGCTGCGGTCCACGCAGTTTCAAGTTGTCGACACGCGTTGCTGTTAAATGCACGACGTTTCTGGTGTCGTGGCTGCTCTTTGTGGCAGTGACAGCGCCGGTTATTGCCGATATGTTCCTCGTACGCATTCGCAGCATGCGCTTCACAGTCGATCTCGTGGCGATGGCGATCGACGAGAAGGACAACATTGGCGCTGCTGCAGTTTCAAACGACGAGATCGATGAAGGGTATGTGAATGCGGCCGCTCTGGTTGTGCTGGCCGTGGTGTTTGCTACCGCGCGGGCTTGTACATGGACGGATCTGTCAAGGTGGAATCCTACGCAGATCACACTACCGGTCGCTGGCTGGCGCACCCCGCATCTTTACTGTGGCTTAGGACAGACGAAAGTCGAAGAGAAGAAGCAACGCAGCACCACGACAACTAACAAATATGTTGACGACGTGGATTCCTGCAGCTCTACTGAGGACTCCAACTCCGAGAAGGCCAGTCCGGCTGAGGAAGTGAAACGCGACGGATATGTGACGGTAGAAGTTCAAGAAAGCGTCGATTGCTCGAAGACCGAGACGGTGGAGTCCAAGGAAGACACGAACGTTGCTATCGGCTACCGTAAGCGCTGTGCTATCGCTGTGATGGGTCTCATGCTCTTCCCCATGTTGGTGATCGCAGTGAGTCGCGCTTGCTCCCCTTTAATCGCCTACTCTGCGATGAACACAACGCTGAATGAGCTCCTCGGACGTGCGATGCAGCCCAGTGTGGATGATGACATTGCTACGGGCGACAGTGATCAACCGTGGCCTGAAACATTCATCGACACGAATGAAGAGCACACGCGTTTTGGGAACGACACGCTGTACCGACGCACTACGGGCTTCCATGGAGATATCGCCTTCGACATCGACGTGGACGAGAAAGATCCGCCCAACGTGCTGCTCCTCGTGGTGGAGTCGTTCCGCTTCCATGATTCCCACTATCTCGTTGGTGAGGACGACCCATCCAACCTCTTCAAGGGGAGTAACATCACCATTACCCCGAACTTCGACCGGTGGGCCAAGCGCGGCATCGCACTACGGAACTACTGGTCTAGTTGGCGAACGAGTCGATCGGTGGAGAGCTTGCTGTTCGGCCAGCTTCCCTACGACAGCGCTACAAGGTCTGGAATGACAGGAGGCACCAGAGACACCAAGTTGGCTGGTTTGCCGCAGCTTTTCACAGCCAAGGGCTACGAGACCTTCTTCACGACGGGCTGCAAGACACACTACGACGGCTGGGATCGATTCCTTCCTGCCCATGGCTTCGACACCGTCTGGAGTCGAACTGAGATGATGAAACTCGCTGAAAGCGACTTGGGGATTAAGCGTAGCGACTGGAAAGGACCTGAGCACCGGGCCCTTAACTGGGGCGTCCACGATGACTTGAGCTTCCAGCTTCTTGGAGATCTCATGGTGAACAAGACAAAGGCACAAGCGGCTCGTGTGGCGAAAGGGAAAGCGAAGAAGCCGCTTTTCCTGACGCACTACACGATCTCGAGTCACGTCAACTACGTCCAACGCCCTAAATGGTACCACGACGCCAAGAAACCCGACTTCTCTGCGTTGTACGAGGGTCAAAAGTACGCCGAGAACATCAAGAACTACCTCGAGATCAGGTACTTTACAGATATGGAGTTTGGCAAGTTCATGGATCGCATGGCAGAAGCTGGTATCCTTAAGGATACGATCGTCGTCGTCTCTGGAGACCATGGACAAGGCCCCGAGTTCGGTAACGACGTCCCGGAGGACCGAGACGTGTCTGCAACTCGTGTGGCGGGCACTATCATCGCCGAGGGACGCCTCGGTGACGCTGTAGGCATGGTAATCGACGATGCCACGGAGCAGTACGACATCCTCAACACGCTGGCGGATGTCACTGGCGTCCCAGAAGGAGGTTTCGAGCAGGACGGCGTCGGTCGGTCGCTTAAGAGGAAGATCAAGTTCGGAGAGCGAGTCGTGTACAGCAACAACCCAACGCGGAAGATGTCGGTTGTGCGCGGCCACGAGCGTCTGCGCTACGACAAGGTAACGGAAGCAATGCTGTTGCACAACGCCGATACCGATCACGACATGGAGAAGGATTTGTTACCCGAACTTTCGAGCGAGGAGCGGGAGGATTGGATGCGGTGGCGGGCTAACGGACGTTATGTGGACGCGTACTACGCAAAACGCTGGGAAGGAAAGTGCTTGCTTTCAGCTGAGTGCTAGAAGTAACAGATAAATGAAAACGAGAAGTTGTCGTTTTTTTTTTGAGAAAACCATATTCACGGTTTGAAACCCTCTTGTTTTGATCTTTTTATAGATAAATTCTTCGTGCAATACCAGTGAGAAAGGAGAGTCAATCCTAACATTGCGGTGTCTGGTGCAAGGGGTGCCCTTGGTCGCCACCAACGCGGCTTTCACGGCCAACTGGTCTTGGTAACGTCAAGTTGCAACGACATCATGCCGGACTGCGCCATGGCTTGCTTTGGGTTCATAGTCCAGAGCCATTCAGTGCTCTTGCGCACGAAACTGCTCACCTTGTGCACTACGATCGGGGGTTGGTGCTGCCCTCTGCCTTTCATGCACAATTCATCTCGCAAGACAACAGTGAAATCGCCCAAACTCCTCAGCGGCTCGACCACCACAGCATGACTGTCAAGGACGAGCGACCGCATCTGTACGACTTTGATCCTGACGAAAGAGCCTTTGCGTGGCAACCGAGACCTAGGTCTCTGCTGCGTACCGCCAGCAGCCTTGTCGTCCTCGAACTATCGCCGAAAAGCTACCACGATGACATCGATAGCAGCAACCAAAAAGGCCCAGGCCGAACTCCCAATGCTCAGCTTCGTGTGTCGGTCCGGTGGGCGGTTTTGCTCTCGGCTGCTGTTCTTATGGTGGGTACGCTGGGGACTGGGCTCTTCTATTGCTACGGCGAGGGCATCCACCTCGGGTCGCTCATGTCGAGTGACAAGACGGACGAAGAGAAGAAGAATCTGCTGGACAAACTGAACGGCATCTCTGGTAGTTTGGTCGCGGCCGTGCTCATCCCTCTTGAGCTCGTCGTTGTCATGAGCATGTCGGTCGTGTGTCTGTGCTTCGCTACCGACTGGATGCTTCGACGCGGGGTGAGCGACTTGTTGTCCAGCTCAATGACGACAATCGTTGCCGGTGTCGTCATGTACTTGCTGAGCAATGGCCTTAGTGCACTCAACGTGCAGCTCGTCTCAGGAGGTTACCACTTCAAAATCAGCGCGCAAGACCTTGCTGTGAATTCGAGTGTCCCAGACGATCAAGCTGTCGCCGCCAATGGGTCATTGGTCACGACTTGGGATACGTCGTTCGACGAGAAAAGCGACGGCAACTCGGTGCTCAACACCATCCTCCGCACCAAACTGATCCCATTTGAGGATGTGCAGCCAACATGCGAGTCTCAAACTGACTCGCATGCTCGCCCTCCAATGCTGTCGTTTGGCTTCCCGTCCCGCTCGTGGCAACTCGAAACTCTTCAGACCGCTCTGGCTCCGGAAAGTGCGATCGAGTTTACTTTGGATGGTGACACGAGCCTACCGAGCGACAACGAGCTCCCAATGAGCATCGACAACGCCACATATCTGGCAGTGGCAGCAACACAAGTTCTGCAAGACTCACTGTGGCCTCTTTGGGGCGACACCCTTCCTCTTGGCTATGACGGAGTACCAGTCAACAGTGAGATGCAATCAGTGGCCGATCTGCTTAATATCTCAGCGAGCGACTTCATCGGCACCTCAACACCAGTTCTAAGTCGCATACTGAATGCCTCCCCAAACATTTCGGTCGAGGACGTACGCATCGGGTACAAACACGTCACAATTTCAGAGTCTGTCGTCGTTGACGCATTGACGCTGGTGATTCCTACGAAGCAAAATGGTTTCCTGGAGTCGGCTTGCTCCGAGGACGGTTGTGTGGCGGGTGGAAGCATGTTTGAAGGAAGTATCCAGATTCAGCCGGGTGTGTATGCTGCTGCCGTATGCATCAACGACGACGGCACCGAAGACCTTCGCGTTGACCCTTACATGGAGGATACGAGCAAAAGCTGTCCACGTCAATCCAACACTTCGATGCTGCTGGTTGGAGTGGGCAAACAGATCGTTGGGCCCACGTGGAAGTATCGTATGGATGAGGATGGTTTCGAGTCTCTTGACGCTCGAGACATTACGATGACGTACTCGGTGACGGTGGCGCGAATTTCATGGCTCGTCGAGAATTTGACAGACGTGTTTTCAGCCGAATGCGCTAATGCTGGAGGCTGCAATGGCCTACGTACGCCGCTCGATCCGTCTGGGTTGTCTTCGGGTGATGTTCTCATGGTGGGGGAGGCTGCTCTGCCGCTGAAGCAGTTAGGATACTTTTCGCTCGAGGAATTGATCAATTGGAAAGATCTGGTCAATCTGTCGCCCTCAGCAGCCTTCTTGTCCGGTGAATATTACACCGACGGTGACCTACTGCTGCCTCGCCGATTCACTGGCATCGTAGAAGGAGAAGAAGAGATCAGGGGGATGGATCGAAGCAACTGCGACAAGAGCGTCGACAAGTACATCAAGGTAGTCGAGAAGAACCACCTGTATGCTGAAGAGAGCCTCCAAATGACGTACACGGCCGGCTTCTTCTTCCTGTTCCAGAACGCCGTGCAGCATTCGCCAGTAAACAACACGCCTTCCAGTACACAAGTAAACAACACGTCTTCCGTACTGGCGTTTTCAGGCAACACTCAAGAGCTCCGCATCCAAGCGTCCATCCCGACACTCAACATTGTTGTGTCCATCTTTGGTTGCGTCGTCTTACTGGCAATGTCCATTGGGGTCGCTATTGTTCAGAAGGAAAGCACCAATACCCTCGAACAAGCTGCCAAAACCGATATCGTCGCCGAAGCGCTTCTGAACACCGCCAAGTACCCGCGTCTGTTTCTCGACATGGCTCTTGAAGACTTGACGAAGCCGAGTTCACGCACCCCGCTGGAAGAGTTGCGTATCAAAATCGCGGAGTTTGCAAGGAAGCAGACGAAAACTGAGACACAAGCTGAGTGCAATGCATCCGATTTTACCTTCATGCCTTCTCCGGCGTGAATAGACTTCAGATCGCAACACGAAGTTAATAGGAAAGATGACCAACTTCATACTCAAAGTTTTTGTTGTTGAGAGGCTTCACCGATGCAAGCACGAGTAGAGCAGACGTGATACGGCACCAGTAGGCGTTGAACTCTCTTGGTTAAGATAACGATCCAGGGTCAATGAGAGAAAAAAAAAACAATACTTTGATAAGCCTCATGTTGAAGATCGCCTTGGGTAGATCCACAGTTGTGTATTTACTGCCCAATGCTTACTTGCTTGATTGAGAGATAGAGACTAACGGGGTGGCGAGGAGAAAACTTGACTTCCAGAATGCACAAAAGAAGGAATGAGTCGAGAACCGTCGAGCAAGAAGCAGAAGACGGCACAGCGTGCCGATAGCCCAGCAATGGCGGCCGAAGCAGGAACCTCGGAGTTTCTTGCTGGATACACGGAAGAGCTACCGTCCCTGCCGTTCGCCCACCGGTACACAACTGGCAAGTATTACTACGTGCGCAAGTGCTACGAGGAATACTATCAACTCGTGAAGGAGAAGCTACAGAACCCCCGGGAGAAGTGCGTGACCGTGACGGGGACCCCAGACATTGGCAAGTCTGTCTTCTACGCCTACTTCTTCCAGCGGTTCCGGAAGGAAGTGAAGGATACGTGGGTTATTGCGATATGCTACGTACTGGATCAAGCTGCTCAGGCCGCTGTCTTTGAGAGCGACGGTAAGGTCGAGGAGCTACTGTATCCCACCACGATTGAATCCGATATCGACAGGGCTTCGAAGAGGGCCCGCGAGAAGGGCAAACAGGTGCTGTTCCTGTGCGATGAGCCTCCCAACAGAGTCCGTCGCGCTGGCCAAATGGTGGTATTCACAAGCCCGGACGTGAAGTGGTTGGAAGCGATGAGGAAGGATAACAGCGTCTTTTACATGCCTCTCTGGACGTGCGCGGAGCTCCAAGAAGCTGCGTTCGCGCTTGGCCTGGCGGAGTCAAGCGAAGACGACTGCATTACTGACGAGGTCGTCGAAGCGCGGTTTAACACGTTCGGTGGTGTGGCCCGCGAATGCTTTTTGCCCGGAAAACTCGTCGTCATCAAGCAACGCGAGCTCATGCAGGAGATCAAGCAACTTTGTGACCCTGGGAAGCTTGAAAATCTCGTCCACGGAGTGCCAAACGGCAGTGTTTGTCATGTTCTCCACTACGTACCGGACGAGAGTAAGCAGTGGGCGGACACTCGACTGGCGTCTCCGTTCGTCGTCGAGAATGTCGCGCAGTGTATGCTGAAAGCTGATGGGCACAACAGAGAGAAGCTGCGCATGTTACTGGAAGGCATCCCGCAGGCTGCGTCGCTGCTGGAGTGGATCTTCGAAGATGACAGCGCAAGACCTCGTCGTCTGGAACGCCACCAACGCCTTGATCCTGTTCCAGAGGACAATTGTAAAGACGCACCAGGTCGGGACTGAAGAAGCTAGATCCGCTGGAACCGGTAGCGGTGCTGGTGGTTGTCGTCCACAAGCTGCAGAGAAGAGGAAGGAGTTCAGTCTGCTACCACCGAACGATTCCGTTCTGATCCATTTCCTGGGCTAACGAAGGACGAATACCATCAACAGGAATCGTTGTAGTACTACGTAGTACTTCTGTATGGCATGGCACTCGGAGCTCGTGCAGTCCCATTCAGCAAAGATAAGTTGATCGTTTCGACTGCGAACGGCTTCATCCAAGTGGTTTCATCATGTTCGTCCGCAGTCTCAAGTATCCTCAGTTGCACGCATTGCCCTCCGTGGCTCGTGTTTCCTCTCGCCATGCTTCGCTTTCCAGGGTTCTCGTGTCTTTCGGTGCCCTTCGCCCGCGCTAGCTCGAACGTTTCTACATTGAAAGACCGCGTTGTTGAAAAAGCAGCTCCTGTGTGGCGCCGAGTGCAGGCGTCCCCACGCTACCAACAAGTGAATCGTTCGGGTTTGTGGAGTCGGTCGTGGCTCGGCTGGGCGTTCGTCTACGTCTTCTCGCTTCTGGTCTTTGGGGTCTACCGGTGCAGCAGTCTCCGAGAACTGTTGGCCATGTACGCGACGCCCAACGAAGGAACTTTCGTTGTTGTGCTGGGAGCGTTAACGCTTGGCTTCCTGGAAGACTTGGTCTGCATCACGTACTTGGCGTGCGCTCTGTGGCTATTCGACTGGCTGAAGCTCACGATCAGCAAGTCGACTATGATTCAAAGACTGTGGAAGCGCAGCGGCTTAATGGGTCGCTGCTGTTTAGCTTCCGTCACGACTGGCAGCATCGCAACTTTCACCGTGTCCTGGCTGCTTTTCATCGCCATGGTGGCACCTGTGGTCGCCGACTTGCTCATCGTTCATCTCCGCGGAATGAGATACGATTTCGATCTCGCTTCCGTGGCCACTGAAGATAACGCCTTACTCAGTGCTGCCCCCATATCGAGTCAAGAGGCCAGCAAGGGGTATGTGAGCGTGGCAACCGTCCTCATTGTTGCGAAGCTCTTCGCGTTCGTGCGAACGAAGGCGTCGTGGGCTGATCTAACGCGCTGGAATCCGACGTCAACGCTCTCCGCGATCCTCTTACTGCGAATGGGCTACACAATCGACGCCAAACAAGGGGCGAAAGTCGCTCATAACGGCGCGATGAAGGACGATAGCTCGCACGTCCAAGTTGATTTCACAGCGGAGACTGGCGAGGTGGAGCATCCGGATGAGTATGAAGACAGCGAGGCTCTCCTGGCTCCTTCCAAGACGCGTAAACGTGACTCAAGACCGAGTGGCAAACGCGTTCTGGTTCAGATCGCACTCCTCTTCACTGGTCTTGTGTTTTTCCCTGCAGTTGTCGTGGCAATCAGTAGCTACAGCTCGCCGCTTGTTGCCTACGCGGCGCTAAACGCTTCCCTGAACGAGTTGTTCTGTCACGCCTTGGAGCCAACGCTGCCGAACGGCGTACGTTCGCTCGGAGAGGCGTGGGCTGACTTGTACATTCACAGCGCTACCGAGAAGCACGCGTTGTTTGGAACCGAGACGCTGTACCGACGCACGACGGGCTTCCAAGGAGATCTCGCGTTTGACGTCAGTGTGGACGCCGAGAATCCGCCCAACGTCTTGGTAATCGCGGTCGAGTCGTTCCAGTTCCACGACTCGCGCTATCTCGTCGGAGAGAGCGACCCGTCCAACCTGTTCAACGGCACTGACATGACCGTCACGCCACAGTTCGACAAGTGGGCGAAGCGGGGAGTAGCGATGCGGAACTTCTGGTCCAGCGTCCGCACCAGCCGATCGCTTGAGAGCATCCTGTTCGCCCAGGTTCCGTACGATAGCCCCATTCACACCGGCACGGCTGGCGGTCGGAGAGACACGGAGCTGGCTGGTTTGCCTCAGCTCTTCACGGCCAAAGGGTACGAGACGTTCTTCACCACTGGTTGCACGACAAACTACGATAGTTGGGAAGTCTTCCTTCCGAGTCATGGCTTTGATACCGTTTGGAGCGAAATTGAGCTGAAGAAGTTGGCGGAGAGCAGCTTGGGCGTCAGGCCGGAGGACTGGAAAGGAGACGAAGCCCGCGGGCTGCACTGGGGCGTACACGACGATGTGAGTTACCAACTTGTGGGGGATCTGCTGGTGAATAAAACGCGAGAACAACGACAACGCGTGGCTCACGGCAAGCCCAAGAACCCTTTGTTTCTCACTCACTACACGATTTCAAGTCACGGGCCGTATCAAGAACGACCCAGGTGGTATGCTGAAGCCGAGAAACCCGACTTCTCGCCACTGTATGAAGGCGCTACCGACCCGCAGCTACGTAAAGACTATCTCGAGATGAGGTACTTTTCCGATCTAGAATTGGGGAAGTTCATGGATCGCATGGCTGCGGAGGGGATCTTGAACGACACCATCGTTGTTATCACGGGTGACCACGGTACTGGCGCCGACGCGTCCACAACGCGAGTAGCAGGGGCTATTGTGGCTGAAGGCCGGCTGGGGAAGGCAGCAGGGCTGGTTGTCGATGATGCTGCGGAGCACTACGACCTCCTGAATACGTTAGCTGACGTCACGGGTGTACCTTCCGGAGGCTTCCTTCAAGACGGCGTGGGGAGATCTCTGAAGCGCCAGACCAGCTTTGGAGAGCGCGTCGTTTTCAGCAATGACCCGAACCGCAAGATGGCGATTGTAAGAGGACACGAGCGACTCCGATACGACCGGATAAGTGACGCTGTGTTCCTGCACAACGCAGACGCCGACCATCATGGCACTACGGACCTCTTTCCGGGACTTTCGCCTGAAGAACAGAAGAAATGGATGCAGTGGCGCGACAAAGGACGTCAACTCAGCGCGTACTACACACACCGATGGGATAACCAGTGCTTGCTCGCTGTCAAATGCTAGAAAAAAGAAGGAACAAATAATACAACAACGTGATAGGAACTTGTACTTTCGTCGCTAGTGATCTCCGTTTCAGCAGGTTGAAACTGCACAATGGGGGTTTCTTGCAACGATGTTGGCACCGCATTAGCCAAGAATCGCCCTCGGGGTGGAGCGGGGGCCATTCACGAG
>JAABLL010000979.1:0-10718 GCA_012295475.1 Phytophthora gonapodyides | reverse complement strand
AGAAGTTCGCAAGTCGTTTGGTACTCGGTACCTGCAAACGACTAGGAAGGCAAGGCCTCGAACAAGGACAACAGAGAAGCCAGGCGTCTGTTGTGGTTAGCGCGTTAACGCTTCCTCAAAGCACAATGTGCGTGTGACTCCCGTCACATCCGAGCTATGGCTACACGGCCACCTGATCCAACACGGGATAATGGACCAGGCCCCCATCATCGACACACGACGGGGCGCAGCAGACGGCTAGGCACGACGAGCGAGGGCCCGAGCGACACGGGCCAACCAGTGGCGAACTATTAAGTGGTCCACACCATTCCAGACCCTGCAGCACACTGCTGTTACCGGCGGCTACTGTGACGACACCATCGGACGCGCAGGAGCAAGCGGGGGATACAGGGAGCACTGAGTCGGGTAAGGGTGCCACTGGGACTAACGACACCCGCCGCGGGGAACCGGAGTAGACACCGGGAGCATCAGTTACGTGGAGGCGGTGAGCCAAGCGGCCAACAAGGAACGAGCTGGAACTGAACTGCCTGCGGTCTCCAAAGTGGCAGGACAATGGTCTCCACGAGAACGGAGCGCTCTATTGGAGACGCTTGCCAAGAACTGGGCAGAGGACCAGACGCCAGCCGTCTCGAAGGAGCTGAAGGGCCTGATGAAGGTGGCCATGGCCGCTACGGACATTCGGTATGATGACGCTTTGAGGGAACGTACTGAGATGGAGACTCAAGCCCTACTGGCATATCTCAACGGATCGCTGGAACTGCCGCACGCGCCGAATTTTCTGAAGGCCACGATGCCGTTGCTGCAGCGAGTCATGATCGAACAGTTCCATGAAACCCATGTTGAGTCGGCGCTCACTGCGGATATTCTGCCGGCGGCCAAGTTACGACGCAGTATGACGCACATCGCGATTTTTCGGCTTATCTATCAAGCCAACTGTGATTCGGAACGAGGCCGGCTGCTAGTTAAGAGCTTGATGAATGACGTGAAGATGCTGCATTTCGACGGCATTCACACGCTGAAGTTTGTGTTTCACTCAAGACGGGTGGCTAAGGCATACCAAGGCACTGCGCTAAGGTTGCAAGGCACGTACGTGGAGCTGGATGACACGGAAGGGGGAGCGGGCGCCAGGATGTTGCGTCCGACACAACTCAGACGGCAATATTCGATTCGAGTGCACCACGCGGAAGCCATTGGCCTCGTGACTTTGGCTGCCACCTTAGGCAATCTTCCAGGTGTCGACATCTTTAACGCGGAACGCCCACGGGTGGACTCCACGGAGATTGTGGACAGCAGATACGTGACTATACACTTTCAGGGCCAGGACTGCCCAACCGAACTCCGAGGGGTGACGAAGATTCTCATTGCGGGCACGCCGATCATGGTGCACCATCATCTCATTCACGCGCGCCTGCCGTGCGCTCGATGCTTCGCGCCTTACCACACGACGGGTTTTTGTCGTGCAACCCCACCGCAAATGGTCAAAGCCCAACGCAAACACAAACGTGTATTCGAGGGTGCTGTTCCACAGTACGAGGTTGGGACGGCTGTACAATACAAGCATTCGGACCGCGACAGCCTGGGCGCTTTCATGGCCACTTTGCAACAGGAGATTGAGGCCGAGATCGCTAAGTCCCAGGTAGCGGGGATCAAGACGCTACTGCTAAGTGATGGCGATGAGGAGGCAGAGGCTGCCACCGACAGAGAGGCACGGGCAGCGCCCGGAGAAGAGACGGTAGCGGCCACGTCTGAGGCACCTCAGATGGGGTCCGATAGCAAGGCTGGGTCCGATGGATTTCAGGTTGCGCAGAGCAAGTCGGCGAAAATACGTGCGGCTGGTCAGAAGAAAAAGAAGGAGGCAGCCGCCAAGGCGAGCGCCATCGACACGGCACCAAAAAACCGAAATGGGTCTAAAGACAGCACCAAGGCTGCGCCGGCCATCTCCGGTGCCCTGCGCACGAGGAAACCTAAACAAGGGCAGGGAGCCATGCACAAGCCTCAAGGTTTCGCGAGTTTCAACCGTGCGCGTGCACAAGGCCGGTATGCTGAGCTGGCGGAAGTTCACAGACAGCGACAGTGAAGGGGAGAGCAGTCGAGATGGGGCAATGGAGGAGGTCCCGTATGCGTACGAGCAGGACATGGGGGGCGAGGTCAGCGGCGGAGGCCCCTACCGGGGACGACCTTTCTGCCCCAACACCGAGGCCGCTGCAGGGTCGCCATCGCAGACACAAGGCGCGGATATGGATGTAGACAGTGATGTGGGGTCCAGTGTGTCCGGGTATGTGGGGTCCTCAGGGCCGTCACAATCGGAATCATACGCGTCCACGCCGGGTTCAGAATTCCCGTACTCGCTGGCTTCGGACACGGAGCTGACCAGGGAGCAAGGCGACGCAGTCAGCAGAAGCAGCCCGACGGATGGATTGTGTACTGTCCAGGGAGGGCCGCTGGGTGGCCCGGATTTGGGGCCAGGCGATCGCCGAGCAGACACAGTGTCTGATGCGGCCTCGAGTGAGCTCAGTCAAGAAGGTTTCGTCATAGGACGGACCCAGCACCCGGCAGGCATGCCGCAGCAGCTCCCCACTTTCATTGGGCCATTCGGGGGTTCGCTCGTCCACGTACCGGAGAACGGACAGTGCGCTTATGCAGCGCTGTACGCTACAACGTCGTATGTCGAGGGAGGAGCACTGCAGTTCACGAGTGAGGTTGTGCGCAACGCCAATGTCATCAAACGCAGTGTCTACACGCTGATGATGGCGAATTTGGCCACCGATGTGGAGTGTGGCATTGTCGACCCAAGCCGAGAGCTGGAACGACTTTATCCCAAGCAACCCACACCGACCGAAGCAGCGGCTGCCACTGCTATGCTGTATGGTCATTACGCGCAAGAGAAGGCTCGATCTGTAACACGCAGATACCTTCAGACTTCTGGGCGGGAGCGGAGGTGCTGCGGGCCATGGCACAGTACCTACGAGAACCGCTTTTCGTTTTCGACGTGGACGCTCATAGCGACGCTCATGTTCAGCGATACTATTACAAGAGCTATGCCACAGACAACGGAGGTGAACATGAATCTGGCTGCGGAGGGGCGATGGATGACTCGAAAGCACTGGAGATGCTCCGGCAGTATGCGCGGCTTCACGTTCTGCCGGTGATGATGGTTATCAAGCGTCATGAGGGACATTTCTACGGGGTTCATCATGGGGAGATTGCAACTAGATGGCAAGCGGAAGGGGATCGACAGTTTGCGGACGCAAACTGCGCCACACACCCTTGGTACGACGAGATTCTTGCGCACATGGCCTACAGTGAGCCGCGCATGTCTACTACGGACCCGAGGGACTGATCGGAAGAGACAGACATGATTCTCATCGGAGGCATGGAGCCTCGAGCAAGGCTGGATATCGTACATGACAGACTGGGCCTGCCGCGGCTGAACGCGGAAGGTTTCGACATGGACGCGATGGAAGACGGTCTCCATGGGGAAGGGGAACGTCTTCAACAGGAGGCAGGCCCGTCTTCGCCAGGACTGGGGGAGTCGATTCAGATACATGATGGGCCCCAACAGACGTTTCCCCATCACTACCCAAGGCAGAGCGGCCAGGGAGCCAGTGCGCCGGATCCTCGATTCTATCGGGCTCGAGCCGGAGTTGTTGGCGGACAGGGGCAAGTTACGGCAGTTGCTGCAAGCCAACGCAGCAGCGATGTCTGACTGGTGTCGCCACACGGAGTCCGGGCATGGAATGCCGAAGACACCGGATGGACACCACGGGATTGTGGGCATGATGCCATGGCTCTTGACTCATAGGACTGCGCTTCATGCTCTTTTCCGGCATCTACCGTACCCGGAACTAGCTGCCAAGCAACTTCCGTCGAAGATCCTGCAACAATGGGGGGCTCTGGAAGCGTATGATGTGATGGTGGAGACAGTGAGAGGCGTCATGCACGACGCTAGCTCAAGTACGAAGACGGCGGAGTTCTGTCCCCCGTGGATTGCGGCATGCACCATCCGAGATGGCGACAGCCAAGATCGGGCGGTGGCTGGGGACAGGCAGAAGTGGGCGAGGCTCCAACAAGTATGCCCTCGCTTGGATCACTGCGTGCGGCCGGAGAGAATGTCCACGGTGTGCTGGAACATCCTCAACGTACTTCCCCACACGCTCTGGGCGTGGAAGGCGAGCCCGCTGGGCCAGGTCCCGCGGGCACAATTGGGGCATCACTATTTCGGACAACCGGCGATCCAACGACTGAGCGAACTGGTGGAGGAACGTGCGGAATGGGGGGGGGGGGCTGCTGTGGAATTGCCCAGCGGTCTAACATGGGAAGACAGGCTGACCGCGATGGAAGCGGGGCTGTCGGCCCAGCTTCGCTACTAAGGGCCTTCTGGCCCACCCAGTGGTTCCACTACACGAGGTAGAGGGACCGCGAGGCCGACCTAAGGGACGGTCTCAACAACTGAGGAGGAGAGATGATGAGGGTGCTAGGACAAGAAGACGGGCACCCTGGCAACGAACGCTGGCCGATTTTTTCCCGAATATTGATGGGCCCACTCGAGCATGACACGTACGAGGGGACTTCAAAGCGGCACGTCGCGACAGCATCGAGCAGCACAAGAAGGAGGAGGCCACGCGGGAGCGGGAGACCCAGCGTAGACGGGAACTGCAGCTGGAGGATAGAACTTTCAGCTGTATGACCCAGAATGTCAACGGCTTTGGGGCGGACGAGGCTCACAGAGAGAAGTGGCTGAGGGCTTTCAAGAAGGAGGATACACGTGGCCGGCTAGACATGGTATTCCTACAAGAAACGCACGTGGAACCAGAGGACGTGCCGTTCGTAACGCGTCGGCACGCTCAGACTTGGGGCTTCCGGACGGGCGCTGGATGCGCCCCACTCTCCTTTTGGGCTTCTTCGCGAGACAAGAAGGGGGCGTTGCCATCCTGGTGGACCCGTACGGCCGGATCAAGGAGGCGCAGCCGGCACTGGAGGAACAGTGGTCTCAGCATTTTATGGCGGTGACAGCGAGCCAGGACGGTGAAAAGGTGCTCTACGTATGCATCTACGCGCCGCACTGGAAAGGGCCTCGGGAGGCGTTTTATCGGGACCTACTGACTCTCGACATGCCAGGGGGGGGGGGGGGTCGGGATCGTCGTTGGGGGCGATTTCAAGTGCACCCAGGATCCGCGCCTCGACCGCAGCCACTTCAGACGTCACTCAGATCATGAGTCGGCTGCTCTGGCGGAACTGCTGACAAAATGGGGCCTGGAGGACGCGCTCGAGAGGCCGACGGACCGGGAGAGCACCATGGTGCATACGTATCACGAGCGAACGCACACGTACCGTTATTCTCTGCTGGATGGAAAGCCTGCCTCGGCGAGGCTGGACAGGTGGTATGTGTCGGCAGGCATGGCGAAATGCGTGGCCAAGGTGGAGGTCTGCCACCTAGGTACGCGCGGAGATCATCAAGCCGTGCGTCTAAGAACACAGGGAGCGAGGCGCACACGGGCAACCGGACACTATGGCTGATGCCTGGACGTCAATTTTTCAGCAGGAACGGGATCGGAGGAGGCGCGGCAGGAAGTGCTCAAATGGTTGGGAGATCCAGGACAATCTGCAGACCAGTTAGCGGATATTATGGAACCCTTCACCGACGAGGAAGTGGCCCAGGCAATTGGTGGTTCGAAGCCGGGGAAGGCATGTGGGCCGGACCGACTCGGGAACGAATGGTATAGGGACTTCTCCAGCCAACTAGTACCGGTCTTGACGGTGCTCTTCAACTGCTGGATGCATCAAGCGACTTTCCCGACCTCGTTTCTGGAAGCAGATATCTTCTGCTTGAAGAAAGGGGGGGGGCAGCGCAGGACCCGCTTAATTTCCGACCGCTGTCCCTGATGAACACCGATTACAAACTAGTAACTCGGATCCTGGCAACGAGAGCAAGCAGAACGTTACCGGGCATCATCCACCTGAACCAGAATGGCTTTGTGCCGTTGAGAACAATCCACGCCACGTTGTATCTGTTCACAGCGGCCCAATTTGAAGCCCAACGCAACCCGGCATACGCAGAGGCCCTGGCCCTCCTCCTCGATTTCTGCAAAGCATACGACTCGGTGGACAGAGAGTTCCTGTACGCCGTTTTACTCTGGCTTGGTTTCCCGCCGGCTTTCGTTGCGGCGATAAGGGCGATGCACGAGGGCACGCGGGTTCGATTCCTAGCGAACGGGTATAGGTCACGGTGGGTGGACGTGACCTGCGGAATCCGGCAGGGCTGTCCGCTGGCACCGTTACTTTTCATTCTGGTGTTGGAGGCCCTGTACCGACGCCTCGACAGCCACCCCAGCTTGCGGGGCATCACACGCAGAAGTAGGGCGGGACGCTTGCAACTCAAAGTCGGTGGATATGCCGACGACACCGCAAGCTACGTCCAGACACCTCGAGAGGTACCAATCGTGTTGGACATCACTCGGCGCTTTGCGTTGGCGTCTGGATTAAGGTTGAATGAGGGTAAGACGCTGGTGATAGCGCCGAACCCGGAGTTCGCTGGTGCTAAGGTGGTCTTGCCGGCGCCGCTGCGTTTGCAGGAGGCGGATCAACTTTCACGATAGCTGGGCCTGCCGGTGGGGAGCAACCCGGACGTGGAACACACCTGGAAGCTGGCGCATACTCAACTCACGGCGCGGCTCGCGCTGGCGATGCAAAAAACCACTACGGTGGACCAACGGAGCATGGTGGTCGCGGCGGTCATCATACCGAAGCGGCCGCCACCACTGGCCAACCTCAGCCATAGTGCTGGCGTTCCAACGCAGGATTCACAACTTCATATGGCACGCGCGGTTTACGGTGGAGACACTGCCCGGGAAAGCGTAGATGAATGGGCACGTAGCAGCGTTGCCACGAGCCCACGGAGGGCTCGGCACTCCGGTACTGAAGGCAGAACTGCTCGCCATGGCAGCCGTCATGGTGACCAACTGGGCGGTGCTGGCACCGCCGCGGCTACTCATTCTTAGTGATGTGATTGCAGCCTCACACAAGCCGTCGGCCACCCGGCAGTGTGTCATTGCGCCACGACTTGCACCACCTAAACTGCCCGACCACCGGCTGGGTCCTTCGATTTGGGAAGCAGGCATTCGGATCGGCGGGCTGTATGGATGCATGGCGATGCCTGCAGACAAGGCGTCGATGGTCACAGCACTACACTGTCTATCGTATTTCGGCGAGGAGCCTGAGCTGATCTGGTGCGGGCGCACAGTACTCTTGGAGATAGCGTCAATGGAAGGCTCAGTTAGCGCCAGGTGCCTAGCAGTGGAGTTGCAGCGGAATGGACCCTTCTGCGGTGAATGGCTTCCGTATCTGGTACTACGAACCATGCGACTTTAGGCGCCGGACGGTCAAGTCGTCAACCCGAACACACGTTATAGAGCCCTGTGTCAGCTCGGGGAGCAACTCAAAGACGTTGTGCACTGGTCGTGGACCGAGCGGGGCAATCTCAAGGTCACGGCGTTGACCCCGACGCTCACCAGGAGCATCCGGCTACAAATTGGGCATCTGATGAGGATGCTGGTCCTGAACTTCCCCCAAATGCTGAGGAGGGCACCCCAAGACGGGAGCGTTCGGTACACCACGGGGACGGCGGACCACGAGCCCATCCGCTGCTCGGTCACGCCGGAGGGACGAGTCGTGCAGCATGGCGAGGAGGCAGTCGGAGGAACGACTGGCAACAGAGTCCACACCCAGCGGGAGTTGGCACAATCGCTGCAACGACTGGTAGGTGTGACGGCTAAGGTGACGTATGTCCACCCGCACCCCAGATTGGCCCGCATGGTATGTTTGTGGGCTGGACGGAGACGTTGGAAGATCTCCAGGAAAAACTACAAAGAGCAAATATCTGCGCGGGATCGAGCCAAAGGAATGCGGATCCGGGACAAAGCGTTGAGCAAATGGCACAGTCAGAGCGTGGCTGCCACCACCGGGCTGAAGGCGATTCGCTGGGACGCCCTGCGGAGAATCGTGGGGCTAACGCCATGGGGCGAGCAACTGCTCTTCCGACTGAAGCACCATGCCGTGTCGGCATACAACCCGGTCTCGGCGGGCTTTCATTGCCCACACCCAGAGTGCGTGCGGAAGGACAGAGTGGGGCTCCATCACATTTTCTGGTCGTGCCCAGCAGCAGACAGACTCCGACAAGTCTTGACACGGCGGTGGCGATCTCCAGGGCTGCAGCCCGTCGACCTGGAAACAGCCTTCTCTCCCTAACAGTGCCGGGCGTGCCTACTGGTCTGCTACAGACCACGGGGCAAATTATCGCTGGAAGTATGGACGACAGCGCCGGTCAAGTGGGAGCAGCCATCGAAACGGCTGTGGAGCGATGTTGGCGACTCGGGGCGGCTCTGTACTTCCACAGTGTGTGGAGATGGAGAGTGGCTTTTTTTGATAGTCATAATGACACATCACCGGAGCATCATGAGGCTTGTTACGCGACGAGGTTGCGCAGTGGATATGCGAGCGTTGTACGTGACCTGTTTCAGGGGCGACATACTCCAGTGATCGCGAGAGTTGGGAGAGCGCTCTGCGATATTCTGAACGGCTCCGGATCAGGGCCAAGGGGGCTGCCAATGCCGAGCGGCCCCAGCACCATAGTTTGCTACGCGGGACGGACGAACGGAACAACGGAGCAAGGCTTCAGTGGGGTCTTGATCGCCCGGTATCACAAGGAGTCTGGAGCAAGCCGCATCCTGTACATGCGCGGCAGACAGTATCCTGGAAAGATGACAAGGGCGCCACTAGCGATGCAACTGGGAGTGCTGCAAGGGCTGCGCACCTGTCGACGGCATGGTTGGGGGCCGGTACACGTGGCTGGAAACAATCATGCGCTGAATCGGCAGCATCAGACGAGGACGCCTCCGAGGGAGACGGCTCTCAAGGCGGCGTATTGGGCTGCTCGAAGGACGGCAGATGCAGTCGGAGTGACAAGCTGGACGGTGATGCAGCGGGAACACACTCGCACGGTACATGAGATCATGCGGGTGGTGGAGCTCACGAACACCGACATGGATGGTCGGCCAGCGATGGATGCTCTCATAGAGACATGTGGGCTGCAGTGGCGGTCTCGGTAGTAGCCATTGGGGCCAAGCGGCTGATGCAGGGACCCAGCTGTTGGGCGCGGTGTAATCAAACGGGAGCCGAGCTTCCGGTGCCTAGCACAAATGAGCTCAAGAGCCCGGCACATTGCAGCAATGGCATGAGCGGGGAACGGACATTAGGTGGCGTTAGCATAGACTAAATGACATTAATGTACCTCACTTCAAAACAAAAACATGTCAACCGCTCGAGTGGTAACAGATCGACCCCATTCTCAACAAACAAATTGTGGATTGTGCAAAGATACCCAAAGTACATATCCGACTTACCGCGACGACCGGTTTTGTCAGACTGGCCAAAGAATATACCATATAGTTGAGATACTAGCTCAGAGAGGTTCATCCTGCATGTATATTGTATGAACGCATCGGTCGGTATCGAATAGCAACCAACAGCTCAAACAAACGGAGACAGAACGCTTCAAATACATTACGAACGAATAAATACTTAGTGATGGCTTGTGGATGTTCTGGCGAGTATCGCCACCAGGTCTCAGTTCCCGCACGGAGAGCTTGTATTGTACGCGCGTCCTCCAACGCAGTCGATGTGCGTTCCCAGCTCTGGATACGCTGCTGTAGGCGAGTCGTCGCTATCGTCATGGCCGTCGAGAGAGTGTAGGATCCGCTACGTACCTTCTTCATACTCGGCACTCCCTTGTAGCAGAACGGGTAGTCGCGGTCGGCAGGCACGGCGCAACGCACGCCATCTCCGACAGACGCGAGATGGGCCGCCATCATGGCACCATACATGGTCTTCTCGATAAAGTGACACCGCACTTCAACAAACTCCACCATCCATGCGCCGGGACTCCGCTAGAACTGGGTCACGAAATGGCTCCGCGACATCGTCAGGTCGTCGGGGTGGATGATGGTCACGGCAGCTCCCTTCTTAAATAATCTCCATTGGGAGAACAGGTCGATGTAGAACTCCCTCCAGTTGTACTTGTACTTCCGCAGCATTGACGGAGCTTCCGCCGTCAGGATCGCAGTCAGGTCGACACCCATTAGGCATTCGGGTTCGTACAGTCTGGTCTCGTACCGATGGACTGCGGAGCCTACATATGTTAGTTAGCAACACCCCACAGCCGTACTGCACGCATCGACAATACAAACCTTTCAGGCGGTCTAGAACTCCATGCAATATCGACTGACTCTGTGGGTGGTGGCGGCTGTGACACCGGAGGCGTGAAAGGAGACTGCGGCGGGAGGGGCAAGACGAGAACTCGGACTCGTGCGGCGATGGCACCCGCACAAAGCCTTCTTCGGCCATCGGCAAAAATCTCGAATAAGAAAAGGCTAGCCGGTGTCGGGGAGAGTGAGGTTTTATTCAGAGGCGAGGTTCAACCCATTTCCATATATGCAACTGGGTAGGTATGCTAACACGTATGTTTCACTAAAATAGGACGTAAATTGACATTTGTGATCGATATGATACACTAGACCCTCAATAAGCAATCCTGATGGCTCTCTCGTACGATAGCAAGTCTGCGAAGCCGCACTCTGGCTTCGAAGCGATCCGCTCAAGTCGATCACGAGGAAGTCGTCATCCCCGTAGAAGTCGTCGAAGGAGTACGCGAACTTGACGCTGCG
>JAABLL010000978.1:0-10721 GCA_012295475.1 Phytophthora gonapodyides | reverse complement strand
GTTGTTGCAAGTATTATCAAGACCGCCGGATCCTTGCTTTCCCAAAAAGATGAAATTTGCTTCCGACTTTTCTGGGTACTGAGCCACCTCCTGGCATCGTCATCGGAGGCATTGTCGGCATTTGAAACGGTAAGTCGACAGAGTATCGCTGGATAGTGTTTTCAACGCTAGGAAATGCTAACCTTTCTTTCTGTTATCCTGACATCAGGCAAGCGAAGCCATGGTGGAGTTAGCAGCGAAGATGGGACAGCCATTGGGGGTAAATTGCTTGCATGAAACCCTAAATGTTGTGACTCCAGTGAACTGTTAGCAAACCTGAATCGATGCGTTCACTTTCTAGGCAATCTACTCGCGCTACATGGGCAAGCTCCTGGATACAATGACGCTTCCTACCGATGCGGCTACGAGTTGGCAAAAGAGCAACCCGAGTCGAGTACTGTTCGACTCACTTTGCCGACGTGGTGGAGCGGTACGGATCATTTTAGATGCAAAGTTTGGTTTTCGATGAAGTGCTAATACTCTGTCGATGTCTTCTGGTTGTGGTTCCTGTATTTTAGTCCTGTGGCGAGAACCTTGAGAAAATCGTACCCGTCTTTTTGGTGCACCTCGAACCCGCCCAGGATGCAGATGTTCGACTCGCCTTCCTTGCACTGATGGAGACGATGCTAAGCACCGATTCAATCAGCGAGGTGTGTCAGGATGCAAGATGGTCGAGCTGCAGCATTGATGTAACCGTTCCTTTGTATGATTTACTTAGGCCTTCAAGCCATTCAGTGCCCAATTGCTCCAAAAAGCGATCATTCCGAACATCGTTTGGCGTGGAGGACGTGTTGCCGCAACCATTAGGTACGGGGTATCTTTGCTAGTGGGTAGTTATTCATCACTAATACGTGCACTCTCTGCTTTTCTTTCATTAGAAAAGTGGCCGTTGCGTGCGCCTACACGCTCTTGCGCCAGGGCATTGCCGACCAACCGTGCTTGTTTGAAACTGCGCCCCAGGTAAACGCTTGATCTTGCCATTGTTGTGTCACCCCGGATGATTCTAACCAGTGAACTTGCAGATGCTTCCTGTGCTGAAATCATCAATGGATGATACCGACGCCAAAACTCGCCAACTGGTTTGCCTCGCGTTGCAATACCTGTTCGTGGCACTGCCCGGGTGCTTGGGAGGTATGGCTTGCGTCTTGTTGGCTGTGAGTTTTAGTAGCGATGCCTGACAGGAGAAACGTGTGCGTTTACTACGATCACAGAGGAGCCCGTGCATCAGCTCTATGCGGAGATCCTGAAGCGTCTGGATGACAGCAACGATACTGTTCGCAAAGCTGCATGCCAGACGTTCACCACGTTCCTGAAAGCTGCACCAAAAGAGCACTTCAGAGGAACGATCATCGACTACACTTTGGATTGCCTTTTTGTCCACCTAGACGATTCCGAGCCCGATATTCAGGTAAGCAAGCATGACAAGGACAAGACCCAGCCGAATGACCTCGTCATTATTGCTCGTTAAAGAGTGCCATTGACATGAATTGCTTGTTTGCTGTTGAATATGGCGCAGGCGGCTGTCTTCGAGGTTCTGAAGGAAACGGTTGCCATCGATGCACCACGGCTGGCGAAAAAGGCAGAGGAGAATCGGACCCGCCACCAAAGTCCTCGGTACTGCGACCAGCTTCTGGCCTTGGCAACCGCGCAGTCGACATGAGCTAGGTTAGTTAGCCTAGAGCAGGTCTCATTTGTCACAACAAGAAGTCTGCTATGACACTCACCCCACTACGTGGAGGCCGTTCAGTTTAAAGCCGTCTCGAGCTTCTGCTCGTCCAAGTTCTTGAAGTACGCGACCAAACCTTCGATGCGTTTCTTGTTCTCTTCTTCCTCCTCTAGCTGCCTCTCGCGCTTGAGCAGCTTCCTCTTCCCGAACGACGTCTTGGCCGCCTTGAAGGCGAAGATCGGCGGTGATTCTTGACTTGCATCGTTGCCCTTCTGCCGCTTCGACAGACCCTTCTTGACACGATTAACTTTCTTTCGCTTGCTCTTCCGGCCAGGCTTCGCCGCGTTCACCTCATTCTCCTGCGAGCAAGTGCCCACTGCCGTCACTCAAACCAACACTGCAACAACTCACTCAGCAAGCGCCTCCACCTTATCCCCGTCATAAGAACAGTCTGCGACGGTGAAAGCAGCATAAGGTTAGCAGGCCGTGGAGGTAACGGCAACGTCAGCTATATTTGCGCAGCCAGACGGACCAGGCTGCTCCAAGAGAAGCACGAGGCCGATCCACTCACTGTCTTCGTCGGGTGTGTCGCTGAGCTGGCACGTCTCCTTCATCGGCGTCTTGGCTCCCTGTCGCCGCGTCTGCATCGTTGTTGCCCGCGCGCGCGGAAGTTGAAGTGACCATCACTCCTGCAAATCTTGGGTGGTCGTCGATTGGTGGAAACGGACCCTATTTTTAGCGAACCGCAGCTTGCCAGGCAGTTCTCGCTCGCCACTTCTCTTTCCCCCAGGAAGCGTCGATAACCAGCACCAGCACCATGAGCGCCATGAAGGTCGCGTCCGACGAGCCGCAGGGCACCATCTCCATCGAGGTGCCGCAGCACGCACTGCAGAAGATCCGCAACCAACTCGTTAAGTCCGTGGACGTCCGGAACGTGCGCGGCATCTCCCAGTTCTTCGGCCTCGGTGCGTCCGAATAGGCGACGTGGCGGCCTCCCCTCCCGCCCCTGCGTCTCCTTCCTTACTAACCTCTGCATTATGTGCGATCACAGGTGAGGAGAAACCTTTCAACGTGCCTGGCCGCGAGGTGCTGGCCTCGCGCTGCCGCAAGAACGCGCTGTTCTTCAGCGCCAACTACGCCATCTCCGCGGCGCTGGTCGGCGTCGTCACGATGTACGTGCTGCCTGTTTGTCTGCGTGGGAGTTTGGACCAGAGGACACTGGAGGTTTACGAATCGCTGATGTGGCTATTGATGTTGTACAGCCTGCTGAACCCGTTCTTCCTGTTCGTGTTGATCTGTCTGGGCGGCTTCTGGCTCTACATGTCGAGCGCCACGGCGAACGAGTCGCCCGAGAATCCGACCAAGATTATGGGACGCACTGTGACGCCTGACCAGAGGAAGCTGGGCATGCTTGGTGGTACGTTTACGTGCTGAAGAGATGCTGTTGGACATTAGCTCATGCTTTTGTCTTGCTGTGTTGTTCAGTGAGCGCTGCTGTGATTGTCGTCTTTGGCGGCTCGATCCTCTTCACGATCTGCTCGGCTAGGTAAGCTGACTTGATAACGCCTATGTACGCGGAAGCCCATGAGCTCACAAGTTGTGACGGATTTCTTACTTTCAGCGGCGCACTCGCTATTTCGCACGCTATTCTGCGCGATTGCCCCTCTATCCGAGAGGAGGACGAGCTGGGTTTCCTGTCGACCGAGGCGGACCAGATCGCGGACACCGTTTAAACCTGCCTGGGGCATTTCGTTCGGCGAGGACAACTTTCTAGGCCTGCATAGATCGATTCGAAGAAAACACGGATAAAGCTCTGCAGCTGGCGTGCAAGATCACAAATATGACGGCAGGGCAGATGCGCGTCCTTCAATACTAACGCAATTTTCGCACCGAAATGTTTTCTGCGTAATGTTGTGACTTGGTTTGGTATCCGCTGTAAACTCGGTTCGGCCTTCCAGCAATGATGCTATCAACGACAGCGGCACCGAAATTAAAATGAAGGAGTCGCCGTCTGTGCCGTCGTTCAAGTTCATCGAATCGTTTTGGCTGGATTGGTCAAGCAACGACACGAGCAGCAAAAGCTGGAACTGGGATGCCGACGCGAATCAGCGCAAGGTGCTCGATCTGGCAATTGAGCGTGATGTTGATATCACGGAGGCGTTCTCGAACTCGCCGCCGTGGTGGATGAACAGCAACCACGCCACTGCAGGCGGGGAGGATGGGTTAAAGGACAATCTGCAAGCCTGGAACCACGGACAGTTCGCGCTTTGCTTGACGACCGTTGCGAAGCAGGCGAAGGAAAGCTGGGACATCAATTTCACCAATGTCGAGCAATTCAACGAGCCGATGCGCTGGTTTAATGGCTGCCTGGCAGTCTACCACCACACCACGCCTTCGCCTTCTTGCCACCAGGGTGGGCAAGAAGGCTGCCACTTTGATGTCGACACGCAGAAGGATGTGGTACTAAAGCTGCGCGCTAAGCTTGACGCTTTCGGACTTCAAGACGTGGCAATTGCGGCGTCCGATGAGAACTCGAACACGCAGACACTCGCCACGCTCGTCGCCATGTCAACGGACGCGCCAATGGCTGCGATCGGAAAGATTAACACCCACCGGTACGGCAACCGCGAGCCGCCCTTGCAGGATCTTGTGGCAAAGAAGCTTTGGGCACACATTATATATTGATGACGATAGGCAACCGAGTTCCTTCACTTATCTGCTACGCGGAAGATTGGAGGCACACTTGGGTGAAAATGGTCGTTGTACCGAGGCCACTTTTGCTGACGATTCAAATTGCAGCTCCGTCCCACAACGGTTTATCTTTTCGATTTTTGGGGGCATGCCAGCAAATCCACTGGTGTTGACGGAGTGCTTTCTGTGAAGTGAGCTGCTGGCGTGCGATTGCGTTGCGCGCCAATGACGTTAGCTCAACAGTTGATCAAGCTGAAGCTGCGACTCGAAAACGAGTTGCTGTTGAGCAGTTGCAACCACCACTGCGGCATTTTGCGATTCAACGTCTGCATGGAATCAAAACAATTCCAAGTCGGCTGCGACGCGGTTGCTAGAAGAATCGCTCCAGTATCTGTGTCTTCAATGATACTTGCCCTCGTGGATGCCGTTCTGAGCTCGAGCGGTGCCCATTTTTTGGCGGCAGTGTCCTGCAGCAGTACTTTGCAAAAAAGAAATGATCCTCTTCTGGGGGGGGGGTCGGCAATTCATCAGGCATTTTAACAGGCAGTCTTTTCGCAAGCTCAAAGAAAGCTTCGCCTGCAAGGCCACAACCAATTCCTTCGCCTTCGTAACAGCATATCTGACACTAGACCAAAGTATAGTTTCGGATCATTCGTCGCCTCTTGCAGCTGGATGAGCGACGAGATCAAATGCTGGCTTGGAGATACTGAGACCGGCAGTGGTGGCGACGGACGTTCGATCAGCCCCCCCCCCCTCGATTGCACCAGCCTGACCAAGGAAAGCGTCGGCCGCAAAGTTTCTTTCGTGCGGTCCGCCGACGTCCTCCATCGGCGGCACTACAAAGTAAGTGCTCTTCTGCCCCGTCAACCATGGCCGTGATAACACCGACGCTCCATGGGATGTGCCGTCTTGAGGTCCGTCGTGTGACGGCAACACCGGTCTGCCAATGGGGTCTTCTGCCGCGTCGCGAGGCCTATCAGCATCGCCGCGCGACGCAACGGAGCTCGCCGTGAGGTGACAAGCGTTCCGCTGGTGGAGTGGAGATGGGTCTTCTTTTGAGCCAATGGTCGGCCGGTGCGATCGTCCGCCCATCAACCAATCGGACCGAGGAGTATTACCACGGTGACCACAGATGCACCAGTCATAAAGATACCGCGCTCTCATTGGTCCGCGAACAGTCAGCGCGCATAGCCCGGCCATTGTGAGCATTTTTAGCATAAAAACGCCGCGTGGGCGTGGACGGGGCACCGTAACGTCGTTCGTGCACGTCACTCGTTGTTGGCGCTTGCTCTCGGTGCACGTGGCAACGAGGGCCCAATCAGCTCGGGCAGCTCCGTGTCTTTTACCGGAGCAGATCTGCCCCGCTGTCCTGCGAAACGTACAGACCGCATGAGTGGCCATGATTCAGCTGCGGTTCAATGGCCGACCTAAATCTGGTCATGCGGGTTCAATGGTATCTTTGGCCGCTAAAATCCGGCCTAAATTGGTCCCAGCATGGAGCGCTGCGTCGAGCGAATACGACACTGCAGGTCTTCATGGTCCGTGCCGTGGCTATCGAGGTCTGCATGCCTGCGTGGCATGCAGCGTTGATGCTCCCGCTCTGGCTGCCCGCCAGTGCGTTTTTACAGGGACCTGCTCGTGGCGAGCAATTTACCGCGCCGTCGCATCGGGAGGGAGAATTTTCTTGAGGGCTGCTTTGCCCAAACAACCGGACACTACAGCGATTAGGGTTGGTGAATAGGGCAAGATCGGGGTTGCTTTTGTCCAAGCCACCCCGGCAGTTCATTTCGGAATTCGCCTCACCAGCGGCACACAATCGAGCAGCAGCAGCACCAGCTAGCCGCCCGCTTCAAGACCCCGCCAAGTCTCTCCGCGCTCTCCCCCCTCTCAACTTCAAAAATGTGGGTTTTCGGCTACGGTTCGATCGTCTGGAAGACGGAGTTCCCCGCAGAAGACACGGTGTTCGGCTACGTCGAGGGCTGGCACCGCCGCTTCTGGCAGGGCAGCCCCGACCACCGCGGCTCGCCTGAGGCCAAGGGCCGCGTCGTCACGCTCATCAGCCGCGAGGAGATGAAGAAGTTCGACGACGAGTACGCGCACATGGCGGGCGACCACATTACGTGGGGCCGCCTGTACAAGGTGCCCGACGAGGAGGTCACCGACACGCTCACCAAGCTTGACAACCGCGAGCAGGCCGGCTACGACCGCCAGATGGTCGACGTGCACTGCGTGGATGGCGTCGTGCGCAAGGCGCTGGTGTACATCGCCACGCCCACCAACTCGGACTTCGTGGGCCCGTCCCCCGTGGACGAGATGGCCAAGGAGATCGCCACGCGCAGCGGCTTCAGCGGCCCCAACGTCGAGTACCTCTTCAAGCTCTGCGACTGCATGCGCTCACTACAAGTGCGCGACCCGCACCTCATCGCGCTCGAGAAGGCCACGCGCCGCTACACGTCGGCCATGAGCTGGAACACCAGCGACACTGGTTGTGGCGTACAGTAAATTAGAAGGCGCGACTGCGCCCCCAAGTCCCCCGAGGTCGCTGCACGAGCTGCCCCTGTAAATTATTCCAATAGAGGCGACTGCACGCCGACACTTTCTGTCACCAACAAAGCCCCATTTCGCTGCATGCACTATTGTTATCTTCGTGAAGATGAAACGGCACACATGCCGGCGGTTGTAGCCGCTGCTCAGCGTCGACGGACAGATCAGCAAGCCGATATGCAAGAGTCCATCGTTGCACTGCAACGCAGCGCGCGATTGACACACGTAGAGGAGCAGCTCTTCCTGCGCGTGCAGGATCGCGTCCGAGCGTACTTCCAGGACTTCGAGGAGCTCGAGGGGTTTTCGGTGCTTGGCGCCAACTTGCAGAGGCTGATGGGCAAGGTGGAGCTCGAGCTACGCAGCGTGTTCCTCCACCACCACGACGCCGCTCTCAGGGCCGAACAAGTGCAAGCTGAACTGAGCGCGTGCACGCAAGAGCTGGATCGCCAGCGCGCACTGTGCGACGAGGTAATTGCGGCCGCACGAAAGCTGGTCTCGGGGGTTCCCGCCTCGCTGGAAAAGCGTACGAACGAGCTGCAGGCTTTCCACGCTGCCGAGATGAAGCTGAAGGAGAAGCAGTGGACCGCTCAAGCAGACAAACGCCTGCAGGACCACGTGCAGGTACTTTCGGACCGGTACGCACGACAGCTCGAGCTTCTGCAGCTCGAGAGCGCACAGCGCATGGAAGCAATGAAAGACGAGTTAGAGGCCAAGAAAGACGCGGAGATCGAATACGTGCGCGTTCAAACGCGGCTTCAACTGACGAGCCAACTCGACCGGGAAACACGTAACCTCGTTGGTAGTGATCGACGGCAACGCCGTCGAAAGACCACAAAATGGCAAAGTTCCTATCGGTAACTTCATCCTTTTTTGTGTTTTATTCCACCTTTAGCTATTCTTCTTCTCGTTGGCGCCATCTCCTTGTTCTTCTTCCTGCTTGTCCTGCAAAATCGCTACGTTCTTGTGTCAATAGTTTTTTTTTCATTTTGGCAGATACCAGCAATCTTACAGGCATCGGCCCCGACAATGCTGCGCCTGCCGTTCGTTCGGCGCTAACGGCCTAAGCTAGCGAAGGGATCAATGTTAATGGACTTGCCCTGCTGATTCTGCTGGCCAGTTTGGAGACTCGCGGGGTTCATGAGCTGCGAAATGTTGTAGTTTACGTTTCCAGCGCCGCCGGGTGCAACTGGCTGCTGCCCGGTAAAAGAACCTCGCATTCCTTGCAGCTGCTGTGGCTGCTGCATGGCCATTCCGCCCATCGGTGCCCCCATTGTCGCCATACCCATCGACGGCTGTTGATATCCAGCACCTTGGTTCATGTTAGCCACGGGCGTTTGCCTGTTCTGCTGCTGCTGCGCGTAGTTGTTGTTGGGATTGTGAGCAGCGAAGGGATCCAAATTGATACTTCCAGAGGGCCTCGCCATTACCGGAGCAGCAACAGAAGCAAACGGGTCGACATAAGCCGTCGGCTGAGGGATAGCAGCAACAGGAGGAGCTTGCTGTTGCTGCTGCGGGGCGCTCGCGGCTGCGGAGTCTGCACCTGATGATATCTTTGCCTAAAAGATACAGCAACACCATAAGTGATATATATCATGAGAGCCGACGAATGATACTTGCACTTCATGTGAGATGGCACTTACACTGGCCAGTGGGTCGAAGATCAGCGATTGCGCCGATACACTCACGGTGGGCGCAAAGTCATCGATCAGGTTGATCTCAGGCTGTTTCTTGGGCTTGGGTTTGGGTGCAGCGGGGGCTGGAGGTGGGTGACGGTGACCGCTCGCTGCGCCTGGGTTCGGAGCAAACGGCGCGGTCTGCTCTTGCAACGACGAGCGCTGGCCCCCGTACTGCTGCATGCCATTGAATCCTTGCTGTCCATACTGTTGCTGTCCTGAAAAGCTGCGCGTCCGCCCATTGCTCTCGTGCGAAGACGTCCGCGATCGAGCACCCTGCTGGCCGAAGCTCTGCGTGCGGTCCGCAGTAGGGGGACTCCCCGTGAAGGAACCCCGCGAGCTCCCGGTAAAAGAGCCCCGCGAGCTCCCGGTGAATGAGCCGCGTGAAGGCTGAGGCTCGCTCTGCGACGGCGCCGTCGCTCCTCCCGGTCCCCAACGGTGCGTGCCATAAGCATCTATCATATAGCATCACGCCCACACATCAAACGTTAGTGGCCACCAATACAGTCAGCACCAAGCCGGAGATCGAGACGTACTTCCAGGAGGAGCGTTCGGCTGCATATACGTTGCCGTCGTGACCGCATGCTTCTTGCGGCGATAGACATCCCAGCGACGGAACGGGATCCGGTCGATGACAAAGTCTGACAAAGTAGAACGCCACATTGCACGAACATCCTGGTCAGCCGAAACCTCTTGATCCTCGAAAGTCAAACGGGCCCGATCGCACCATATTTCGGGACGTCCGCGGACTCCATGTCATTGATGCGAACTTCCATGACCACATTCAGGCCGTCCAGGATCATCGAGAAGCTCCAGTCGCCCATCGTCGCCTGCAACAATCAACAACAGCACGACGGTGTCCGCCACATCTTGTTAACAACCACCTCCCCGACCACTTCAACATGGCAGAACTCACCGTGGACGAGAAATGCATCTGCCGCCCGTCGTACTGCACCACCTGCAGAGCCACAGCAATGCAAACATCCCATCAGCCATCCACTTCAACGACAAAACGCTGCTCGAACAGCAAAGACAACGTCTCTTCCAACCTTCTTGTAGCTCATGACCGAGTGGACCAGCACCACCTCGTGTGTGCGGTCCGACTCGCCCAGCGTGAAGCGCCACGTGACGCGCTTCTTGGAGGCCGCCACCATCTCGCCGATGTGCTGCTCCTCGCGCAGCACGCGCTTGGGCGGGCCGCGCTCCAGCGGGTCTGGCTGCGGATTGTAGATGCGCGCTGCGTTGCCCGAGTACATGGCGCTGGAAGGCACGGGTTTGGCTGCTTGGGGGGGCTGGAGGAGGAGGATGCCTCCCTCTGTGCGGCAGATCTCAGCCGGTTCTGGTCGGGTGCAGCGAGAATGCAAGGAAATGTACACGTACATAAATGTGTGTGACGATGGTGTTGGCGGTGCGATTGTATTGGTCAACAACTTGGTCAGCTACATGTTACTTCACTGTCCTGTCCTTCATTACCCGTTGGCTTTCTCTCTCTCTACGACGCTGCATCTAGGAGAAAGTCATGCCGAGACCGAGTTGAGCGCGCTTGACGTTGTCCTGGAAATGAAACAAATACGAGTTAGTTGGTCGGAAGGTCACGGGAAACGAGATGCGAGTCCTTACGTGGTCGTGCGCCTTGAGGATCCACGAGTAGTTGGCCTCGAGGCGGCCGATGCGGGTTCCCCATACGAGTCCCATGCCAACGGACACGCGCGTGTCGTCCGCGAGGTTCTTCATCCACTTCTTCTCGTCCAGCAAGCGGTCCCACGTAGTCAAGTTACCAGCGTTGGCAAAGAACTGGCCGCGGAGACCCAGAGCCTGAAGCCGCGAAAAGATACGAGGACAAAAGTTAGAGAAACACCACACTCGGCTTGAGAGGAAAGGCAACGCAGACTTACAGCAAAGAGCGGCAGCGGAAGGGGGAAGCCCAGGCTTGCGGTTCCGTTGTAGCTCACGTCGCCGCCAAGCGCGTCGCCCTGCGCAACTCCGCCGTCAAGTGGTGATGCGCGAGGACCGATTCCCTTGTGGTTGAAACCACGCACGCTCATGGGCCCGCCCAGGAAGAACCGGTCACTGATGCGCGCTGGCCGGTGCTGCTCACTGCCGTACGA
>JAABLL010000977.1:0-10722 GCA_012295475.1 Phytophthora gonapodyides | reverse complement strand
TCTTCTCGCTCTCATGACTTGCGGCACTATCGCGTTCGTTTCTTCGGCCATGTTCAGCGTTAGCGTTAGCGCTACTCGTGACCGAGAGTCGCATGGCCGCAAACACGCTGGATGCAACGCTGAAAAACGACGACTTCCTGGGGGAGTTGGATTGGGGAGAACGAGTCTCTTCATGCGTTGGTACCGATGATGAGATGCTTGTACGGCTGGGTTGATCGCCACGGCCAGCATTCTCCAGTTCGTCCGTCTCAACAAAAAGATCGAGGATCCCGAAGTCGGATATTTCACGCTCAAGTTCATAAGTAGAGGGCCCAGCATCCTCATCCAGTTCACTGACGTCAGCGTCGTCATTCCCTCCACCCTCTTGACTCTCTGTGATTGAATTGATACATACGTCCTTGACCGAAGCCTCCCTGGACTCGCTACTGACACGAGAGTCTTCGTTTTCTGCGCCGGTTTGACCCTCCAGTTCACTGCTTGAGTTTTCGACGTCAGAATCCTCCTTTTCTCCATTCTGACTCGCTCCAATTGAAGCGCTTTCTTCGTCCTTGACTGAAGCCTCGGTAGAATCGGCACTGGCACGAAAGTCCTCGTTTTCTTCACTGTGTTGGCCCTCACTAGCACTTTCGTCGTCATTTTCTTCACCATTTTGACCCTCATCCGCGACGCCAGAGATCTCACTTTCTCCACTCTCTCGAATGTTTGCAATTGAATCGCTTCTGTTGCTGGTGACTGGAGCCTCACTAGAATTGACACTGGCACGAGAGTCCTCATTTTCCTCGCCGTTTTGTCCCTCGCTAGCACTATTGTCAGCGGATGGAAAGCTTCTGGGGGTTTCTCCTTGCATCTCCACTGGAGATTCCACCCCCTCATCGGCTTCCGGAAAGTCTTGCACGCTTACGATGTCGTTTGTAGCTGTAATGGACGTTCGCCCCTCGCGTAGAGAAGCTAGCAGGTCAGACGCCACGTCGAAAATGCTTTGACGCCTTGGGGAAGTACTAGCCGACTTGGTAGCATCTTGACCTGGAGAAGCCATTTCCAGTCGCGCACTCCTCGAACGCTTGACAAAGTCCCGCGATGCAGATTGCCACTGGTCTTGAGTCAGTCTCCTGCTCTGCGTCCGCGTTATTTCGAAATGGAGCAGCCGTCCGAAGCAGAGGGGCTGGAGACTGGAGACGCGTCCGTTTCGGAAAACCACCATCGCACCGATAGTTTCATTGAAGAGCAGAACCTTGACACAGCAAACCCCATCACGGACTGAGCAGCTTTGCAATGCCAATTCAGTGCTTGTTGAGCTGGATTGTGTCTGCTTGCGGCTGTGGACATTGGCTCAGAGCAATACTAAACTCAGCAGAGGCTGAGATCGAGCAGCAGCAAATCGGCAGCCATGACCAAAACGTAGCGAGATGCAGCAGTTTCCTAGTTCATCCGAACCATAATGCAGTTCTCTGCTGCCAAGTTGCACGGGATCGTGGGCACCTCGCCCCAGAAGAGCTTCATCGTCGAAGCCGCCCTTGATCGGTGACAAGTATATGATTCATTCCCAGGCCCTGCACGAAAACGATAACAGGAATCCGCAAAACAGCAGCATGGGCAAGTGGAGCATACCATGCTCATGGTATCACGTTTCTTGCGATGTTGGGGCGACGGACGAGATAGCCGATGGCGTATGCTAGCCCACTGAGACAGTACACCAAGAAGATCATGACCTGGAGGTAGAGGAACATGCGGAAGCCGTGCCCAATGTTGCTCGATAAGAATGCCAGTCCGAGGACCACAACGCCAGCAAGATCTGCCCTTGCCACGTCCCAAGAGACCAAGTGAAACAGCACCTCCTCATTTCTTCACGGCGGACCGTGCGAATTTCAATGGAGAACTAGATCCCCGCAAAACCTCCTTCTATTATACATGAAGTAGAAGAAGACGCGTAGTTCTCCTGCACAAGGCTGCAAGATCCCTCTCAGATACTAATCAAGCTTGATTACGGACTTCCAACTTGGTGTACACTCCACCACATACACGTGCGCCACACCACGGTTATCCAATCATTCCCAGTCAGTAACCTCACTCTCACTATCCCATCCTAACCATGTACGCCGGCGGCGGAGCGCACGAGGGCGAGGCACATGGCGTGTCCTCGAGCGCCGCGGCCGAGGCTAACGACCTGGACGCGCTGGTGTTCGAGTTCGGCACGTCTCGGTGCAAGCTAGGCTACGCGGGCGAGGACTTCCCGCGCGTGTTCGAGCGTCCTGTGCCGCACACGGAGGTGCAAGACGACCAGGACGCAGGCCTCCGGATCAATAGGACGGCGGCGCAGGTGGAGCAGGACCCGGAGAAGCTGGCCCAATGGCTGTTCGATGCCAGCAGTTCCAGGCTGCAGACAAGGCTGAACGAGCACCCATTACTACTGGTGGAGAGGCCCTTCGCACTACCGGAGCAGGTTTCAGGCCAGGATCAGGACGAGCAGGACGCAGGATCTAGGACAGACACGAGTGCGACGCTGCAGGCCAGCAGTGCCGGCAAGAAACGGGACCTAAAAGCGCGAGAGCAGATGGTGGAAGTGGTCATGGAGGAGCTCGGTGTGCCCGCTCTCTTCTGTGCCAAGAGCGCCGTCTTAGCCTGCTATGCCAATGCTAGGACGAGCGGTCTGGTGGTCGAAATGGGCGCCACTTATACCAGCGTCACCTCCGTGCACGAGGGCTATGCCTTTGCGTATCCCAAGTCTCAAGTGGCGTTGTTTGGAGGCCACGACCTGGATGCCTTCTTGAGGCAGAAGTTGGCTCCACAAGTGGCCAGGAGCAGGGAGCTCGCGGCGACGACGACTTCTGTGGAAATTGAGATTGCCAAGAGGAAGAAGCAGATGTGGTCCTATGTGGTGGAGGCCAAGGAAAGCGGTCTGTGCCGAGTGGCCGACGGGCCCTTTGATGAAGCACAGAACGCTCAGCTGCCGTTGATCAACTACGAGCTGCCGGACAAGACGGTCATCTCCATGGGCACCGAGAGGTTCAGTGTGGCCGAGCATTATTTCCTCGGAGAAACGGCGCCCGTCGCTGCGGGTGGATTGACGGGGGTTCCGGATGCTGGAGCTGCTGTGAACGATGGACCGGGCATGCGTCTGCCGGAGCTCATTTGTGAAACGGGAGGGCTTACGACCGAGACGGAGCTGCGGAAAGAGCTTTTTCAAAACATTGTGCTGACTGGAGGAAGCTCGTGCTTCGAGAACATGCCCACGAGAATCGAGCGCGAAGTGGTGACGACATTGAGCGGCACGCCGCTGCCGCTCACGGCGTCGGGCAACAATGGCGCGGCTGGTGGCTTTACGAGCAGTTTACGGGTGAAGGTGGTGGCGGCGCATGCGCAGGAGCGCCGCGTCGGCGCGTTCCTTGGTGGGTCCATTCTGGCATCACTCGGGTCTTTCCACGAGATGTGGATGTCCAAGGCCGAGTACGCCGAGCACGGAGCCGCGCTCATTCACAAGAAGTGCCCCTAGGATGGCGTAGCGTAGCGCCTGCGCTTGAGGAGGCAGGAGGGCGTGAGGGCGTGGTGATAATAGCCATTCATGCAAAGTTCCAATTCAGTTTCGCTCATGTGAATCAGTGCTGGCAATCACGTTCGTTCAAGCAACGTTTACACGTTCGATGGTATATATACTTTTTACAGACGTTTTTCAAACGTTTTTATAGTTTTTACGAACGCATGGGCGTAATTACCCTTTTGAAAATGGCTTGGTTTCACTATGCGAATAAACTCGCTCCAATCCCAAGCGGTCCACTATTTGGTGCATCAACTGTGTTCAAGGTTCACCTTTGAGCAGCTTCCGTTGCTGGGGCATGCGCGAGATTCGCGCACTGTGGGTGATATGTCTGCCATTGGCTGCGCGATAATAGACGCTGGGCGTGTCGCGGAGTTCTTTCTGCGTCGAGAACGAGCACCAGGGCATGCGTGTAAAGCCCCGCAAATGGCTTGTACAATGATCCGAAGATGGACTGACACCGCGTGCAGGTCGAGTACGGCCAAACCGGCCCTCGAGTTGTAGTTGACGAAACCAAGGCGAACCTGGAGAGGCATCTCAGGGTGCTCGAAGTCCGCCAGGTGGATAAAGACTCGGATGACGCTCGCCAATTGCGAAACCTGCCGCTGCTTGTGGTGAACTCTCACAGCGCTGTGTTCAAGATATGGCACGAGTCCCACAGCTCACACCAGAAGAAGATGGAGTGCTTTTCGCCAGCATGAACCCTCATGAAGCTGTCGTACGATCTACAAAACCGAATCAACGCCTACTATCAGGCTATGTGGGAGCGACACGGTGCTCTGGACGGAGCCGTGACAGCTTTCATCCCCGAGTTGTTGTCACGAAGTTTATCCTACGAGGTCGATCTGTTATCATATTTAATATGATCAACGAAGCGCCGATTTCCCAGAACTGTAGCGCCAAAGTCGTACAGGAGCTCGTCATGCAGCTGGAACTACAGGTTTTCATGCCGAGCGACTACGTTATTGTACGAGGAGGAGCTGGCAGTGACATGTACTTCGTGCAGAACTGGATCTGTGAACTCACGAAAAAGATCGACGCACCGCCTGTGTTCACCAAGAACTGATCCTCGGCTAAAGCAGGCTTCGCAAGCTGCACTGGACAAGGTCGAGAGAGTAACGCATCCCAGATTTCGACACCACCGCCCGCGCCTCCAAAGCCCGAGGAGATCGTTCACAAAGTTTTAGGCCAGGGCGACTACTTCAGCGAAATTGCGTTGCTGATGAACTGCAAACGCACCACAAACGTTCGGGCTCAACTCTAGGAGCTGTGCACGCAGACACGCGAGAATTTTGAGAATGTTTCCACGCGTTACCTCGAGGATCGCAACATTATCGTGAAAAGTTTATCATAGAAACGACTCGGGTATGATGCAGGCCGCTATGAAGCAGTCGCAAAAAGTTAGTATGCACAGCACTGGCGTTGCTGCGGCTGCCGCGACGAGAACTGGAAATGTATTTTCAAGATTCCAGCAACCAGGTGCTATGCTCTATGGCGAAGCCACATCGCGCGGAGCGTCAGCGACGGACAAGACCGCGGGGATGCTCGCTAAAGGGCTTCAAAGGATTGAGTGCTTAGAAGAGCAGCTTGAGAAAGAAGCTAAAGCTCGACGAGAAAGAGAAGCAAGGCTGCGGAACACAGCCACGAGACGCAGTCCATTCGGCCTAAATCATGCTCCAAAGCATCCCAGAGCTCACGGCCGCCACGCCGTGAAGTCCGTGGTGGACGAACCTGAATGGGTTTCGCAGCGCAACTTGCTGGCTGCGGAAAAGCTCGCAGAACTACATGTAGTAGCGGAAAAAAACAAGGAAGCTGGGGACTCGTATGTGGCTTACACTGCAACATTATAAGCTAATAGAGCCTCACTTTAACATTCTCAGGGATAACAAGGATATATTTCGCTTCGTTTGGATGCGCCACCAACGACGAAGTACTTCAGAAGTTGCACTTTTCAGCTGTTTCGTTTCCAAATGAGCGATGATAATTTCACGGGATATCTCTTCGCGGGTTCCAGCGTTGAAGAGATTCATGAGAATCCAACTCCACCTAGCTATGCGATACTGCTCGCAAAACAACTCGTGAGCCCATGATAACACGAGCAATGTTTACATCAGTGAGCAGAAGTAGATTTAACTCAGGGTACTGATGAATCTTGCAAAGGTTGGCAGAGATTGGGCACAGCGAAGGTATTGCACTCGACGCGCATCTAAGAAGCCGCTGCAACCCCATGCTGCAAATTCATTTGAATAGCGAAGTGATTGAAGCCGCTGCATGTATTGCTCATGAAAAACTTACCGAGGTTGTGCAAACAAGACCCAAAAGACAAAACTGTCGCTGCACTCCAAAGATTCGAGCCCCACAGCAGCATCCAAGCCGAGATTACAAGCGAAGACGTTTTTTTAATCAAGCTTGAGCGGACCGGAACTGACGAGCAATAGGAGAGCACTATTGACGTGTCAATCAACTCGTTAATCCGCTCCTGTATCTTCGAAAATTGCCGGACTGGAGCGGACCAACAGAAGAAAAGGAGAATATGGTTGAGCTACTCACACGAAAATTGCATGGCGTCTCTCAAATTATTGAGATTTCTTCTGTCTGAAAGCGAGCAACAACAAAACTGCCTTCGCTAGCTCCATGGGATCTTGTTGCTGCTCTTGGCGAGATTCTCCAGCACACTGTGTGCATTTGCCCGAAACGAAGACGCAGTTATGGTGTTCGTGTGATTTGAAGTCGTGGTGCCTTTCAATATTCATAGTGGGGTGATAACGCTTTCGTACTGCACGTCATGATGGAGTTTGGGACCGTGACAGCAATAGCAGCAAAGAAGAGTAGCGATGCCCACCGTACGAGGCAAATTCAGCGTAAGCAGAGCACACATCCGAATTTTTCGTGATCAGGGGCTCTAGCTGGCATTGAGTTGTGCTCTTAAGCAACTACCAGTGCTAGTCTACTGTACCACACCTTGGTTGTACTTTACAAGAGGCAAATGATGCAGTTAAATCATTGCTCGGCTTCATGTGATGGTTCCGAGAGTCAAGCTGCGACTAGTACACAGCACGTAACGGCACGCTGCAAGGTGTTCGGTCTGCACCACTAGATACATCATCTTCATGTAGATAGACACCACTGCGGCATTGTAAGCTTTTTTTTCACTGAACCGTCATTGATAGATCAACAAGTATTGCTTGTTCGGACCTAACGACTCCATTTCCACTGCTCGACCTCTTTACTCGACTTACTGTCGCTATCAAAGTATGGAGTCAGAAGTTATATTAGTTATAAAAAAATAGTTACCACCGTCGAATGCCGCATCGCTTGATCACTCTCCTTCTTCTCAATCTTACCTAGCACGGGCTGCTTCTCTCACGCACAGACTCCGCTCGTGTCTTGTTACTGCTCATGGCAAGATTTTCAATCGCCTCCACTGCGAAACACCTTGGTTCTCCGCTTTCAGACCGAAGCAGATCAGCGATGCGAGAGATGCCACATTCTTGTGTGATTTCCCCAGCATCAGTTTGCGCGAGCTGTGTTAACAACTCCGCCGCTTTCTTCTTCTGTTGGTCCGTTCCGCTTTGCAGCATCAGTGACGCATTCGTTTTGATGATACTGGGGCAGATGGCTTCATCGTACGATAACTTGGTTAACACGTCGATGGCGCTCTCCTTCTGCTCGTCAGCCCCGGTCCACAAAATCTGGATAGATTCTCAAGGCTTCGTTCACTAGAAATTTCGGCTCGGAAGCTGTCATGACACGCGTGTCTTCGTGGTACAGCGAAATCTTACTCCTTCTGCTCCTTGGTTGTAGTGCGGTACGAGATCAATAAGAGGAGCGACACCAGCAGCAATCTGGGCGCTAATGGAGAGGACACCAGCCGCGTAAACCTTGTGCTGGTTGGCGACGTTCCAATGGAGCTTAAGGGGTGGAACACGGTGTTACCGGCAAATTGCTACGCAGATAGCAGCGTTCGAGAAGGTCGATGACAGTGGCGATCACGGCCTAGCGCTCGTCGCTCGTTCCACATTTGAGATAACTAGAGGCTGCTCGGGACAGAAAATAGTTGGACAAGCGTCGCTTTCATGCCTCGTAGCCCTGGAAGTTTCTTCGGCTCTTGGGGAAAAGAGGTATCATTAAAATCAGGGATCGGTAGACGACGAAGTTGAGTTTCATCGACAAATTCTTCGATATCGTCTTCAACATCAACCATGTGCACATCTGAGTCACCGTTCGATTCTGGAGCGAGATCGGGTATCTGATCAAAAATATCACACCAATGGGAAGTGATGTCGTGGGCCCTTGCATTTGGTGAAGTTGAAGAAGCATCGACCAAGGAGTTGTCTTGATCACGCGCTGCAAAGATGCTATCGCTGGCGTACGCGTTACTGCTGTAAAAACTCAATGCCTGAGTTGGATCGAAATCTTGGAAGTCGTTTTGGGTTCTTGCTTCAACGGAAGGCGACACGACTTGACCGAGAGAGCGGGGCTGATTCACGGCAGGTAAACTCCTTACAAGAGCAGGTGGAATTCTTGGAGCGGTAGATTGGTGTCTTGAGGTAGTCGATCGATGTTCAGGAGTGGTGAGTGTTTGTCTCGGAGATTCAGGCAAAGGGCCAAAATCTGTGAGTGTGTGGCTTGGAGATTCTTCTGAAGGAGCAGCGACATTGCTTGCTTGTTGATCAGGAACAGGTCTAAACTGGCGCTCAGTCGCTTTGATAATGCGGTCCACGTACTTATTGCCGTCGCTGTCTTCCTCCACAACTTCATCATCCGAGATAGCGCCAACGCGCACCAACTTGTCCGCTTCTTCATTACGGTCTCGTTCTCGAATTGCCTGACGCACGATTGCTCCTCGATTTGTCTTATCTGCCTTCAAGCAATTTCTTGTCGCCGTGTGGATCCGTCCCAGTTCGCTGAAGTACCTCTCGCAGGTCGCTGTGTTAGCAGCGATGGAGAGTACAGCGATTGCTAGGTCTGGCAGATTGGGACCCGCCTTCTTCGTCTTGGCATAGTTCCAAAAGCCCGCAACCGTCTCAAACTCGCCCACACTAAACTTATCCGTCCCAGTGTACAACGTACCGCTGCACCACTGAAACATGTGATCGCGGAGTTTGTCAGGTGAACGGCCAAAAAATCGTTTGAAGTAAAATACCGCAAAGCTGCACACCATATCGATAGAGGAAACGGCAGTTTTGGGGAGGGCTTGTGCCACTTCGAGGTAAGCAGGATGCAGGTAGAGAGCCAACATAAACAACGGCTGCTCGCAGTTCTCCCATCGCTCTTCAACGAGAGGAATCAGCTCCCGAGCGTGAGGTCCAGCGACAAAATGATCGAGAATATCCCGGTAGCACAAGACGACGTCGACCAACGTATTCTCGTCGCGTTGCAGAACGTAAGAAGCGTTGCAAAGCGGTCGAATAGTGTTTTCTGCATCTTCCAATGCACTCCAGAATGTGGTACCCTTAAAAACCTGAAGAGCAGTCGGAAAGTCAGTGCCGCTCTGATACCTAGCGACAAACATTTGCAAGCCTGTTTTCACTCGAAGTAAGGACGCAAAGCATCCCTGCATCGAGTTCCATCTGGTGTAGCACAACGACAAAAATGCCAACGGCTTCGGAAGATTGTATGTCTCCATGACAACTTGGTTGGCACGCAGAAGCCACTTGGACGACGATCCATTCAAAGCGTTAACTGCCGCGCATGCTTGGTCTGCGACGGCGCGAAAACCAGTGCGCCTCAATACTGCCTTGACCAAGTTGTTGATGTCGTGGGCGAAGCATTTGCCATAGTGGATACTTGGCCATCGCACAGCTAGAATACGACGAGCACGCTCGCACTGGCCAGCATTATCGGTTATCACACTCCCAATCGTCCATCCTTGCTTGACCAAAGCCTCGATCACTTCCTCCATCTGCCGTGCGGTAGCTACGCCATCATGGTCAGAACCCACTGGATGCAAGCCTTCGATGAGTACAACACCGAAAAGCGTGAGATGAACACCAAGCAAATGCGTTTTTGCTATGTTTTGCCACACATCACTCAGCATATTCACGCGCCCTCCCGTCTTCTCTTGGATTTCACGAAGCTCAACACTCTTCAGATGCGAATACTTGTCAGCAAACAAAATCAAAATGCGGCCACCAAGAACACGACGCGAAGGTATCGATCCAGCACAGTTCGGGTCCAGGAAGCAGAATAGCCGTTTTGTTGCTGGGTGCTCGATAAACGAGTCTGGTAATGTGTGCGCCACTTGAAACTCCAGCAAAAATCTCTCGAATTGACGTCGTTGCTTCAACGAATAGTTTCGTCGGTACATGCCGTCTATGTCGGCCTCTGCCAACTTGGCATCCACGTCATACTCTTCAACGTTGTCAGCCATGTCAGCCTCTGCAAAATTTGCACGATACGATTGATGGTCGTCTTGGTCATGGCAAGCGTCTTCATAAGAAGAGACAGGAGCTTGGGACTGAGGAAGCTGAGGTCGTGGCATTTGAATATTCGTGCTTGGGTGAACAGGCTCACGGTCAACGATGTTGTGTTTGTTTAAGAGATGACGCCTGATGTTGTCGTATCGGTCATCCATTTCAGCTGGCTTCGGCGAGGGAGTGGCTTTGGGATTTCGACGAGCCTTCTCTGCTGCTCTTGCCTTGTACGCAGCTACGCAAACTTTGCATATGCTGAAGTGCTTAGTCGAGTTGCCCGTTTTTTTCGATCTCACTCGGATAAAGTGATCACGGGCCACGCCACCCGTACGACCCATTAGCTCTGCATCGAAAATGACACGATTAATTAGCTAGAAAGCACAGCATGGAGCAGGCGACGTTGCTTCGTACCAGATCGGGGTGTGTCTTGAAGGGTTGGTAAGGATCTGCGTCTTCGAGGGAAAGATTTGAAGTGAGGGTGAGAACGAAGAGGCGGGTGAGGCGTCCTTTTTCTTGGAGCTGGGTCTCAACTGGCTGAGTTGCTGTGAGGCTCAGTGTCACACTTCGCAGTGGGGTGTGAGTCCAAGGCAGCTCCTCATTTCTGCGGATCGACAGGCTATTATTCGAGTCGCTAGAGTACGCGAAATTGACACTTGGCACAGTGTACCATCGAAGGAACGTCTTTAAAAACGTTCGAAAGCGAAGAGACGTCTGATGAACGTTTATTCCCACGTCTTTTCGAAAAGACTTGAAAAAACGTTTACACAGTTCTGC
>JAABLL010000975.1:0-10732 GCA_012295475.1 Phytophthora gonapodyides | reverse complement strand
TGTGGAGCGCTTTAAGGTGCCGCGATTGGAGAGAGAAACACGGGAGGAGACGCACCTTGAGCGCCGGGGGAGGAACCCTCTCCGTGGGGTTCGAGGGCTTGTCCATAGCTGAAAGACGAGTTGCGGTGCTTGGTGATGCAGGGGGAGATCTGCGAATGGCACAACAATGCAGCGACCGGAAAAAAAATCTTCCAACCCACGTGGTCTGAGTTTCGTGTGCTCCACACTAAAGATACTTTCGAGCCAATCAAACGTCGCTAGCCGTCTTAATATTATTTTGCCAGAATCCGATTCCCGAGCAGATGTTGGTGCCTTCATTCAATTCATGTCGTAGATCATGACCCCGCCGTCGTCTCCAGCGGCGACGAGCTGGGTTGATGACGCTGCCACCGCTCGGACCGCTGCCTGGTTGGCCCCGAGACCATAGAGCAGCTTGCCCGATTTCCAGTCGTGCACGTGCAGCATGCCGTTCCCGGCGCCGCTAAAGCACAGCTGGCTGCGGATATGGAGCGAATAAATGAAGTCCATGTGCTCCGTGAAGCTGTGCACGACGCCGTACGATTGTCTCTTGTCCAAAACATTGATCACTCCATCTGCACCGCCGGTTATCAAAATGTTGGGGTCCTCCGGCTCACGAAGAAACCCCACCGCGCCAGCCTTGCCGCTGCGTGGGTCGACATGCAGCTCCAGCGAAAACGCGGCCTCCTTCTGTCTGGAATCCCAGATCTTCGCAAAGCCGTCCTGACCTCCCGAAAAGAAGCAGCCGCTCGCTGAATCGCTACCTTGACTTCCTAGCACGCTTGTTGTGTGTCCTCGATGAGCGTTCGCGTGCTTGCGAACTACCTTGCTCGCTTGCAGATCCACCACCTGTAACCCTCCGTCGCGATCTCCGCACACTGCCTGCTGGCCACCTGAAAGCAACGACACGTCCAGAATGGGCGCTGTGCCAGCTTTTACGACCGTCAACTCACGCTGGCGACTCGAGACGCGCCTCCCTACGTTCCAGAGACGCAGCATCTTGTCGTATCCTGCGCTCAGCGCCGTCTCGTCATTCAACGCCAGCACACACGACACGGATCCGCTGTGACCCAGCAGGTCCTCGCACTTGACGCCCGTCGCGTCCCACAAGCACAGCTTGCTGTCCATGCCGCCGCTCAAAATCCGCTTGTCCGGAAGGTGCGTGACGCACGTGACCCACTCGGTGTGACCGAACTTCTTCGTGTAGAGCGTCCTAACACGACGACCACCGGTCGATCGCGACGCCTTCGACGGGACGCCGCTCACCGGCAAAACATACAACGCGTGGTCGCTGCTGCCCACGACCACCTCGCTCTCGTCGGTGCTCATACTCATGCACAGCAGGGGCTGCGCTGACACAGAGTGCAGCTCTCCTTCCGGCACGCGCGGACCCTGCACCCACGCGCCTAGTAGTGGTTTTAAAGAAGTAGCAGCGCCGGCCGATGACATCGGTGCAACCAACTGCCGCGTCGCCTTATCCGCAGATGGCGGCGGCTTCACTGCCTCGTCTTGACGGTCGCATCTCTCTCCGCCCGTGCGCGCCGCCAGCTCCTCGTACGCGGCGTCGAAGGCCTCCATGTAGCGGTCGTTCTGGCGGTGCGAGGCGCTAGCGCTATGCTTTGCGCCTGCGTCCTGATCGTCGGGGCGATGGCCGCCACCGCTACGCAAAGTCCGGATCTTCACGCGGGAGAACGTGCCGCTCTCATCGTCCTCGCACTCCACCTCCAGCCCCGACGAAGCGTACTCCTCCAGCCGCAAGGGCATCGCCGTCTGATGGCAAGAATGTGTGAGCCCCAACTTGGGCTGCCCAAGATCATTTTGGTGTGGCGCACGCTAGATTGGGTGGCGCACGCTAGATTGGGTGGCGCACACGACGGTATCTGATAACGACCAAAAAAGTGCAACGGTTTCGCCGTGTCGCATATGCTCGTTTTGGCTCGAGCCAAAACGAGTCGCGATCCGAATGCAAGCATCGAAAACGCTATGCTCTCGGCGCTTGCCGAGACCAACGGCGCCGACGTGGGCTGGCGGCGGCGTATTCGCAATGAGCGTGGCAGTCGTGCGCCGATGGCCGAAGCCACGCGCTACTAGCGGCGCTAGTCTAGCGCTATCCATAGTATTGCGGCGACCAGAAGCAAAACCCGCCGTGGCCCGCTGCGCCTGCTAGATTTGCGGGATTTTTGGTGAGGCATCGGCAGCGCCCTTGGTGAACGCCGACAAGCACCCCAGCGTTGAAGCTCGGGCTCGGCGTTTTGGCCAAGCCATGCCGCCCACGTGGCGCCCAGGCGTGGAGGAGACCTCGCCAAAGACACGCTGAGCCCGTGCCGTTTCGCCGATTTGACTTGGGTTTTGTATCGAGAAATGGGCAATGGAAAAGTGCCCGCTGGAATGGGCTGAAAATGTTTGCAAAAGCTTGTGCAGTCGGCGTTCATTGGTTGAAGCGCAGGAAATGGTTCTCCATTTTGTGCCGTAGCGAGTCGACGAAGATACCCAGCTTCGCCATGGACTGAGTTTATGTATTTGCTTCAGCAGTTACGCAGCAACGTGCACATCGTCAACTACCTCATCAGTCTTTCGCGGGGATCCAAGTCTCGCTCTTCATCCTCCAAGTCCACCCTTTTTGAGCTAGCGACCATGCTACATATAGCAGCCAACACTGCGATAACAACTTTAATAACCTTCTTGGCGGCAAAGTACAGTGTACTCTACAAACGGCATGGCGAAAGCGAGCAAGCGGCAACGACGATGATAAAGGCCGACGACATTCATGAAAAAGGCGCAATCCGGCGATCTCAAAAAATGGGTAATGCGCCTGTCTGTGCACCGTTTGTGCAACTTGCAGATTGACAAACCAATTTGAGGTATTGCATACGAAGAAAGAGCGTAGCGCCTCAACAAAGTCGAATTGCAGGTGCAGCTTGCCGGCGTTTTGGAGATAACCGCTTCAACGGGGCACATCCGTTCTCTATGACCGTCTCAAGAGAAAGCCTGCGATCGTATAAAACGTGCTTGGACGCCTGAGGAGGAAGGGCTCCAAATTATCCTCCTCTGACTGCGAATACTGAGCAACAGGTAATGATGGGTGGGGCTTGATGCAACGGAGTAAACGTTCCCCGTGAGGCGTCCGCTTACGGGAGATGTGGATGTTGTCGATCGTAGAGTAATGCCTGCAAATTGCAGTGCAGTCGAGGTGCTCGTAGCGCAAAATCCTCACGCCAGGCGTCGAAAAGCACCTCATTCAATCCTTATTCGAGTATTTGAAGAAGAGTGTCCGAGTACAGGGACGATTTCAGCCTATCAGACGCCGCGAATAGAGGACGGGTGGCAAGGGCTACCTCAAAGTACCATCCCTCCTGCCACAGCTTCAAGCAAGCAAAACCAAATGCACTGAACAGCGCCTCCAGTGCACGTCAATCTCCACGTCAATCTCCACAGCTCTGTGTTTCTTGGTCAAGCGCTTGAACGCCGGCGGTGACCGCGCGACGAAAGCCTCGGCACTTTCACCCCGTCTTTTGTTGCGTTGCACGACCCATCGCGTCGACGTTTCGAGAAGGGATGGGTGTTTATGACGTCGGCTCCCTTCCAACTCGATATGCGAAGGCAGATATGCGTTTCCACGGGGACTTGCCGGCCCGCCGACATTCACTCCCGCACTTCGCTATTTGGCAGGAGACGCGCTTGCTTGTCCGCACTCCGTCCGTCCATCAACCAGCAACTGATCGCCCAGGGAAGCAGCAGGAGCGAGGAGGAGGTGAGTGCGAGTGCGAGCGACAACGTCCAGGGAGCGAGTGGCCACTCAGCACGACAAGGGGCTGGCCGGCCGCGCCGCCCTCTCTTGATCAGCAATAGCTCGTCAGCTACCGAAGCGCATCAGCCACGACGCCCGGGATCCTGTCCATGCAGAGCGCCTTCACCTTCGGCCTCGCCAAGAGCGGGGTCAGTACGCTGCCCGGCGTGCGGCGCGCAGCCTCGGCCTCCCAGTTCAGCGGCCGCCTGTCGTCCCCCAGCTCCCCCGTGAGCGCGCAGGGCGGCGACGACGCCTTCGACGAGGCCGCGATGACGCGCGCGACGTCCCCGCCCATCGCCTTCGCGGACTTGGGCAGCGACCATGCAGCATACGCGGCCAAGGCCGCTGCTGCGCGTGGGAGCAGCGCGATGTGGAAGGCGACGCCGTGTGAAGCCGAAGAGCTGCACTTGAGCAAGCGAGGCACGACGGTGGACAAGACGAACCCGTTCATTGGCTACTTCCAGACCGGGACGGAAGAAAATGATGTGTTGGCGGCGACGGTGCCAGCGAGAACGATGCCGTCGCCGCCCCCCGCGCCCGTGCGCCGCGTGCCTTGCCGCACGCAGAGCAGCGCGGCGCTTTCGTCCGTGCCGTCGTTTTACCCGTCGGCGTTGTTCACGCCGCAGAAGCGGATGACGGAGTGGCTCGGCTCGCAGACCAGCCGCCTCCCGACCTTCTTCAACCAGCGAGACGCCAACGAATCCTCGCAGCAGGAAGAACAGAAGAAGCGTGCAGCGTTCCTGAACTCCTTGAAGCTGGACACTCCGGCACTAGCAGTGCAGGCAACATCCGATGCCGATGAGGAGGAACAGTGGCAGCAGAGCTCCTCGTTTAAGCGTACAGTGTCAATGCCGGCCGCCATGTCTGCGAAGGCTGCCGCAGCAGCGTTGCCGCCCATCGTAACGTCACCATCGATGAAGCCCCCATCCAACAACACCTTGGCTTCTGAGGACGCCGGCACCTCGAACTCGCGGTTTGAACAGGATTTCGAGGTCGTGGGCTCTCTAGGCCAAGGTGGCCAAGGCTCCGTGTTCAAGGTGCGTAGCAAGGTGGACGGGTGCTACTACGCCATCAAGAAGGTGGTTCTGCCCCGCGCAACGGAGCTGGATGCCAAGCGTGCGGAGAGCCAAGCTCTGCGTGAAGTTCGCTTGATGGCGTCCATGGCCCCACACCCGAACGTGGTGCGCTACCACACGGCGTGGACAGAGGTGGATGCGTGTGTTCCGCACACGAGTTCGTCGACGGAAAGTGTTCGCGGTTCGGATGTGCCCTCTCTGGAAAGTGACTGTGGCCTGCAGGACCTTCAGCGCCAGCAACTGGAGTTGTTGGACGAGGAGGCGGAGCTGCGCATGAGTGAGCGTGCTGATCAGTCTTTTTCGCTCGAGTTCTCGTCGGACTCGCTCGAGTTTGACGAGTACTCGACTCCTGGCTTTTCGTTCGAGGATGAAGGCGAGGGCGAGGACTCGGTGGGCTTGTGTATGGACGACGAAGCGTCTTTTGGACAGCCTGGCGAGCTACGGAACGAGAGCGAGGTGGTTTCTCGTGCTTCTGCACCAGAGCCGGTCGTAATGAAGTCACAGGTTATCCTGTACATCCAGATGGAGCTGTGCGGCACGGCGGTGAATTCCGTGCCGTCCACTCCGACTGCCGCCGACAGCCACGAACCGATTCATCGTTTTCTGGACCAGCTGAAGTCGCCGGAGCAGGAGCGCCAGCAATTTGGCGAGGAAACGCACTCGAACCTTGGCGCGTGGCTGCGTTCGTCTCTAGAGGAGCGATCGTCGTGGTCCAACACGTCTGAAAAGCACCAGGAGGGGCTGAAGCTCTTCTACAGTGCAGTGCAGGGCGTCGCCCACATGCATTCCTACGGCGTGATCCACCGGGACCTGAAGCCGGACAACATCTTCATCCACGGGGACGTGGCCAAGATCGGCGATTTTGGGCTGTCCAAGTCCGTTTTCACTGACAGCTTGCCGGACGGAGCGGTCTCCCCTCGTGAGCGACTGCAGGAGCTGGGACTGAGTGATGGGGACCACACGACAGCGCTGGGCACGTTCACGTACGCGTCTCCCGAGCAACTGGGCTACCGCTTCAGTAGCAGCAATGTGTTGAAGAACGCTGCGACGCGTCTGAAGAGCGCCAAGTACTCGATCAAGTCGGACATCTTTGCGCTGGGAGTGATTTTGCTGGAGCTGTGCTGTCCGTTCAGCACGATGATGGAGCGCTCGCAGGTTCTGACGGCTGTGCGTCATGGTGTGGTGCCCCAGAAAGCGCGGGAGCATTTCCCCATGGAGATGGACTTGGTGTTGCGCATGACGTCCATCGACCCGAGCGAGAGACCCACGAGTGAAGAGGTGGGCGAGCAGCTTCGCAAGATCATGGCCGCGTCCAGCCCCACGGCCACGCCAGCATCAGCCCTGGAGGAGTTGCGGGAGCTGCAGGCCAAGCTGGCGGCGGCCGTGCGGCAGGTGCGCGACCGCTCTCAAGCCACTCTTCAGCTGGAAGCTCTCGTCTCCGAGTTGAACGAGAAGGTCCAGAACGTAGGCATCGCTCTTGCCTAGACGGAAAAGCGAGCAACTTGTTCCCGTGACGTGACAACTCGCAGGACAGCGCAGTGTGGAAACCCCCCGGAAACCCAAGAAAAAGCAGAAAACAGCGAGACTGGCCTGGCGGACTCGGACGAGCCTGGCAGCCAAGCAAAGCAACTAGTGGCCTTTTGTGTGTGTGCGAAGTAAAACAAGCAGCGCCCACGAGCTCGTGCGTGCGTGAAATGTACAGTGAACTGCAACCCATGCGAGCCCAGGTAGGAGCATCGACCGCCATCCTAAACCAGGGCAATACCAACAGAGGCAAAGGCCTCTTGTAATCATAGAGCATTATTGACGGCGTAGCAGCAGAGTCGGCAACATTATCCACTATCGATACACAGTGCTAGCAGTTGCTGGGTAAGGCGTTGAAGAAGTGGAATTGCTGCTCTCGGTCGAAGACGCCGACCATCGTGCCGCAGTCCGAGCAGGCCACGGCGTAGAACTCGTCTTGTTGAAGAAGCCGCGCGATCTGCTGGCCTGTGGTGGCGGCCCTCGTGTCGCCCTCTCCAGACAGATTCTTGCGCTTGAGGAACGGCAGCGACGCCGGCACGCGGCTGCCTTCGCTCGTCGTGTACGTGAGGATTTCCTCCTTCTTGACGCGGCAATTGATAGCCGCATTGGCGCGATACTGGTTCGTGTAGGTCGCGTGCCTGCAACAGAGTTGTGAGCTTGCTGGACAGCCAACCTCCCAGCGTAACTTCGCGTACCTTTCGCACACCATGCAGACGGTCACGAAGCAGCACGGACAGCACAGCGTGGCGTCCGTCTCGGGCTTCACTCCACCTGCAGACAAGAAACCTGTGAGTACGTAGCTCACCACTTCCTAACTAAAGCCCTGCGTACGCAAGTTGGTCTGGACCCACTGCTCGTCCGCGTCATCCAGTTGCTCGTCATAGAGCGGATCCGCATCAACCTTGGCTTCCTCGTCGCTGTCTTCATCGTCTCCAGCAGGCGGCCGTCTGCCCAGACTCTTCTTCTCCGGCGCATGGCCTTCCACACGATCCAGATTCGGAGCTGGCGACGCCCCCGACGTCTCCTCATCCACCTCCATCTCGTCTGCAAACCTCACCACCCTCTTGTGTTGAGTTCTAAACCGGAACGGAGCCTCTCCATTGTCTCCCCCGCCGCTGGTAGCAGCATCTAAAGCTTCTTTCAACTGCGTGCGTCTCACGTTGTGCTCTGCCAATGCTCGAGGCGAAACCCGCAGCTCTTCACCCCCTCCGAGGCCGAACACCCCTGGCGCCGGAGCTTTCACCTGCTTTCGAGGTTTCTCCAGCTCTACACGCTCTGTGGCAATGCCGCTGAGGCTGCCGATCGGCGTCAACACCTTGGAACTGATGGAGTTCGAGGACGCGAAAGCGGACGCCAATTCCTCTACGATGTCCAGCGCTTTGGATGCTACGGGCGACGCCGGTGCGTCCTCCACGTCGCTCATGGACTCGTCGCTCAGGTAGGCGAAGTAGTCCTCCGTGTCGGCCCCGTAGGCCGAGAGAGCCACGTCGTCCGCCCCATGCCGGCGCGACTGGTGCATGCCTGCGCTGGGTGAGGATTTGAATTCTCTGTTAGGTACGAATACGGACGGAATTATCGTTTCGTGTCTGAAAGCATTTTGTTTTTAAAAAAAGCAAACCGGTCGAGATTTCTCCACTGAAGAAGCCCAAGAGGCCCAAACGAAGGCGAGTTCGCCACGAGCGCCTGCAAAGTCGTTCCTCAAGCGGAAACAGAGCAAGTTCAGAAGCTGGATTGGTCCCGGGTGTCTTCAAAAACAGTAATTTACCCTATTTCCGGTGTTGCATCTCGAATTCCAAAACGGTGCGCGCTGCTGCTCGGTCATCTCCAAGGACCAACTCAAGATTTCGCTGGACGATCTCCAGCCGGACGACCCCATTCCGTTCGCAGCCTTGGCCTACCTGGCATCGTCAGCTACCACACAATCGTCAAACAGTGATGGAGACAATGCCAGAACCACCTCGTCTTCGGGTGCGTCCATTGACGCCATACTGCGGCGAGCAGTCTACGAACGCTGCTGTATCACGCGAGAATCGGCGTCGCTGGCACGATTCAAGTACCCAAGGAACGCGAGAAGTTTGCGGCCACTCTACAGAGCCAAATGCAGCAATCTCAACTTTGCAGTACTGTTGGCCTTGGCACCGACGTCGCCAACTTGACCAGCCACGAATGCGGCAGCAATACGGTTGCTTCCGCCGCGACGGAGCTCTGGAAAAATCTCACGGGGGATCCCTCGGGGGAACTCTACGCCGTGACGCTGCCAAAACCTCCTTGAACGACCCTCACCGAAAGAGTCCGTTGACACAAAAAGGCAACTTCAACGTGCAGCTTTAACCAGATCGCATCAAAAGTGACTACATGTACACCACGGCATGACAGTTTTGCATTGCAGTCGCCTGCGATCGGTTCTAAACAATAGGTGGGTTGCCGGTGCACGAAGGTATCAAGTCCCCGCCATCCATTTCCCTCGGCGACGTACTTGCTGATGCTCCCTCCTCGCACGTCACATTTTCACCAGCACCTGATTCACTTGGCCTTTGTATGCCCACCCCCGCTTTTGTCATTCGTTACCAGCCAATCACTGTGGAGATCTGTAAAGAACCCTATTGCATTGGCTGAAAATCGACGGGATCTTTCTCTTCTGGCGGCGGAGACCCCACAACCGATCTGACCCTGCGAGACGCAAGACCAAACGTTGATCGATAGCGGAACCATGTCGTGCGGCACGAGGGAGGCGCTGGTCTTCGGCATGGGCCTGATCACCGGCACGGGCACCACGCTGTACGTGTGGCACCAACTTTTTTATTCAATGCCAATTTGCCAGTTGCAAACCTAACTGTTGCTGCTCTTGCCACTTTTTGCCATTGCTTGTTGTTTTTGCCAGTACTGGCAAGGTGCGTTTTGGGTGAACACCAAACGCAAAAGATTGTCACGAGCATTTATTGACAATGTTGGCTGTTGTGATTGTTGCAAACTGGCAGATCCTGTACGGCGTGGACTCGGTGGGCCTGGACGGCGAGGTGAAGAAGTTTGAAAAGCCCATTTTCCAGACGTGGCTCATGTTCCTGGCTATGGTTTTCGCGCTGCCCATCCACTGGGCCTACCATTACCACGTGGAGCGGCAGTGGCGGCGCAACAACCGCAACGGCAGTACGTGCTACCGATTTTTGCCACTTTTTGCCACTTCCATTGACAAACTTGACTAACTTCCAATTGCCACTTTTTGCCACTTGCCACAGTGAAGTACCGCTATCGCATCCCGCGGAAAATGTACTTCTTGCTGGCTTTCCCAGCGGCATTCGACCTGATCGCGACTTTTATCGCCAATCTCGGTCTGCTGTACATCACCGTCAGCGTCTTCCAGCTCATGAAGTGCACCGTCATCATCTTCGTGGCCCTACTGAAGGTCTTCGTGCTCAAGGACCGCCTGCGCAGTTACATGTGGATCGGAATCGGTCTCAACATGGTCGCGGCGTTGATGGTGGGCGCCACGAGCCTCGCTGACGCCGACAGCCAGGACAACAACGCCACAAATGACCACCCGGCGTTCGGCGTGTTCATGGTGGTGCTCAGCTGTGCCATCCAAGCCGTACAGTACGTTTTCGAAGAGAAACTCATGGACGAAGGCGACAGCGCGCCTCCCCTCGTGGTTGTGGGCATGGAAGGCATCTGGGGGCTGCTCCTCACGACGTTTATCGTGTACCCGGTGGCGTATTTCGTGCCGGGCAACGACTTGGGCTCGAACGAGCGGTTCGACGACGCGTACCAGATGCTCCTGAACAGCGGCCTGGCGCAGGTGGTCGTGTTGATCTACCTGCTGGTGATCCTGGGCTACAACGTGTTCGCCGTGTCGGTCACGTACCTGCTGAACTCGATCTGGCACGCCATCCTCGACAACTTCCGCCCCATCACAGTCTGGGGCATGGATTTGCTGCTGTTCTACACCTTCACGCAGGGCCAGTTCGGCGAGCGCTGGACGATCTGGAGCTGGCTGCAGCTTGCCGGGATGCTCACGCTGTTGGTCGGCACGGCCGTGTACAACGGAACGCTTCGCTTACCAGGCTTCGTGTACTTGGAGCCGCTGGAGGAAGCGCTGACTCCGATTCGCACACCGGAGGCGCTCACCGCGTCTGCGTTCTCCCGCTCGCCGCTGATCACGCGCAACGCCATGAAGGCGGCAGAGATCGCCCGTCGCACGCCCAACGCCAACGACCGCGACCGTGTGCGACGTGAGTTTATGACGGAATACCAGCCGCTGGCGGACGCGGAAACTCGGCGACGTATTGATCCTGCTGGCCACACGTACGGATCTCTGGAAACCTAACGATGA
>JAABLL010000974.1:0-10733 GCA_012295475.1 Phytophthora gonapodyides | reverse complement strand
AGCATCCCGTGGACGTTCGAAGACTACGAGAACACGGCGCAGTACATTGAGCAGCTAATGGAGGACGTGGCGACCCATGCCACCCAGCGAAAAGAACTGGACGACGTGGCAGCGGCGGAGCGCAAGCGAGCAGTGATGACGCAGCTCATCGCCTCGTGGCAGTACACACAACACCGGGTCTCCAAGGCTGCTACAAGCAAGAAACTCAAAGAAATTGAACAGCAGCGACGCAGTCAGTGGATGCAGTCGCAGCACGTTCAAGCGTACGGCGCTGTGGCTTCTGCTCGACGCGGTGACAAGCCTGAGCGTCCAGCGTTGGTCCTGCCCAAGCAGCGATTCCTCGTCCAAGAGCAGTCGCTCCCATCCACTGCAGTATGGCAAGTGCCTGGGTCTCCGACAAACCAGACAAACACGTTGGCGTCAGGACCAATTGCAGCGGCTGGTCTAGTAAGCCCAGCGAGGCCAATGTCGCCTCGTGTTGAAGATGAAGGTGGCCAAAGCCCATCGAAAGTGAGGCCTCAGCGCCCTCCACAGCGACCTGCGACGGTGACTTCAGCAGACCGAGCACGTAACACAATAGCGTCACGGTCCGCAGCGATAGCACGTGCTCGAGTGCGTCGTATTCGCAGTGCTCACTCCACGTTGTCCGGCGATTCCAGTCCGAAAGACCTTCAAGCTCAACGTGGTACGTCGGTCCTCTCGCCTGGGGATCTTAAGTCAGAGGAAGAAGCACCTTCGGCAATGCCATCGACATCGGATCGTAGCGTGGAGGCAGCCAGCAACCCGCTCCACGACACGCCAGATACGGAGAGGAAGGAGGACGAGGGCTTCGCTTCGACGGTAGAAATCCGAGCTGCTTCCAGTGCGATTGAAGCCCCCGAAACACCCGCTGCGTCACCAGAGAAGACGTTGGCAAAGTCAGCAGCGAGGAAGAGGAGGATGAGGAAAAAGCGGCGTGCCGAGTCTCTGAGTGCGGCGCGCTTTCGACGTCAAGTCTTGGAGCTGGCGTCGATTTCAGCAACACTACGCGCTGCTGCCGAGGAGGAAGAGAAGCAAGATCAACAAGGGGTGGACGAGTTGAGCAGTGCTGCTTTCCTGCTGACACGTAGACCGCTTGCTGAGCGATAAATGACCTTGTGCGTATTGTCAAACTGGTGGCTAGACCCGAGGGGGAATTGAGCTAGTCTATGATGGAACCTCCAGATGACAGGCGCGTGAAGCTTTCCCCGATAGACGTTCGTATGCTTCGGTTCGGGCTGCGCGTGTTGCTGGTCTTCCCTCCGCGAGCGTCTCGCTTTGATCTCGTCCGGCTTCAGCAGTCCTTCCGGCAGACACACTACACGATCAGTTCCCGCTTTTCTTCGATGGAGAGCGCTCTCAAGACGAAGCCACTGGCGAACTGTGGATCCAGCGTCGTACCACCCAAGGGAGACCGACGGAGGAGCAGTTCATCCAGGTTGAAGAGCTCCACGAGCCCCCAACGCTGGACGACGTCCTTCAAGCCACGCCTCACGAGTTCATTCCTGCAAGATCGCGTACGCAGCTTCTGTCGTTGAAGTGCAGCCTGCTCGTGGACGGTGCGCTGGTCATCGGCGTCAACGCAGATCATTGCGCTGTGGACGCCGAAGGCCTCACTCTCGTGTTGAAGCGATGGAGTCGGCACTTTCTCGGCGCTACGAGCTCCTCAGACGTTCGCTTTTGCCACGACCGCATCCATCTCTTGCAGTTCACTCCAGCAGAGCCAACGATGCTGCATCCAGAGTACGGCTGCATGTGCCACGCTGTCACGCAAACCCCACGACTCGCAGTCTCAAGGGCTTTGCACTCCACCACGAGCCAGCAGCGCTTTCACTTGTCGCCAGCTGAGCTACAAGACCTGAAAGCGCTTGCAGCTGAGGGCGACAAGGCCCCGCCGTTCAGCACACTCGACTGCGTGACGGCTCTGTTCACCTGGTTGGTCACCCGAAGCAGAGGCCACAGCAGTGCCGTCCAAGTCTCCACGGCTGTCAACTTGCGGCGTCGACTGCAGCCTCCTCTCCCCGAGCTCTTCACAGGCAACGCCGTGTTGCCAGCACTCTCCCTTCACCCAGCCAGTGCCTTTCGCAGCAGAAGTCCAAGGCCAAGCGCCAGCGTCTTGAACGCACTAGCCCAGCGCATCCGACGATCCATCACCAAGTTCGACGACGTGTACATCCGCGACACCATTTCGCTTCTAGCCGCTCACAGAGATCCAAGTTCACTGCACCCTGCAGTGCACTTCTCATCAGGCCCCGACGTCTTCTTCTCGTCCTGGAGAGGGATCGGCATGGGCGACGTCAACTTTGGCTGCAAGCCAATGTACGCCGGGCCTCCGACGCTGTCGTGCGATGGAGTTGTCATCTTCCTCGACAACGTCGCCAACCAGCCAGGCCTCGATGCTCTGGTGTTCCTGGACGACCAAACGATGGTCGCCCTCGAGCATCTGTGGGCTGATCGAGCTTAGCACGGCAGCGTTTGTGCAAACCGCCGCCACGTCCACACGATCAGTTTGCAAGATCCCAAACATGGGCAAGATCGAGACCCGTTTGGCCGAGCTGGGCCACGAGCTGCCTGCCGCAGGCAGCCCCAAGGGCAACTACGTCAACGTCGTGCGCACGGGGGACTTTATCTACACGGGTACTCGGTCAAACCCCTGCAATTCATGCACCAGATCACCCGCGATAATGTGTCAATGTGTGTGAATAGCTGGCCACCTGCCCGTGACGGCTGCGGGCGAGCTCATCACTGGCAAACTGGGCAAGGACTTGACCACTGAGCAGGGCTACGCGGCGGCGCAGCGCGTCGCATTGGCGTTGCTTGCCACGCTCAAGAGTACGTTGGATGGGGTCTTCCAGGAGGATACAGGAGACCGTGACTGACTGCCGATGTTGCAGAGGAACTGGGCGAGCTGGACCACATCAAGCGCGTGGTGAAGCTCACGGGCTTCGTCAACTGCGTGGACTCGTTCACGGCCCAGCCGGGCGTGATCAACGGCGCGTCCGACACGGTGGCTGCCGTCTTCGGCGACAAGGGCAAACACGCTCGCTCTGCTGTCGGCACCAACTCGCTGCCGCTTAATGTGGCGGTGGAGATCGAGGCCATCGTGGAAGTCGAGGCCGACGCGCCCTCACTCTCCTAAGTTTTAGGTGGTAAAGCTCCATTTAGCGCAAGAATGAAAACAATTCCAGTTTACTTAGTGGTAAATTACGATAATTTCTACTTGCGGCGGACGCTCAAGTGCAGCGCGATGAAGCCGAGCACCCGGAAGAGCAGGCTGAGCGCGAGGAGACTCCACACGTCGCCCCAGATGGCCTGGTCCGGGATGTTGTAGCCTTCCAGGACGTCGTGGCCTGTCATGGCAGTGCAGTCGGCTGCGGCGTCTCCCAAGTCGCAAGGCACGTTGGGGACGCTGCGCCAGAAGGCGCGCATGAAGCCGAAGTAGCCGTACTTGAAGGGCGTCACGAGCTCGAGCCAGCGGAACATGAAGGGCACTCGCTCGGGGTCGACGAACATGCCGCCGAGCAGCAGCAGCGGCATGATGACGATGTTCCCCACGATCGGAGCGATGTCCACGCGACGACAGACGCAAGACACCGCGTAGCCGAACGCCACGCACGAGCTGTTCATGGCCACGAGCAGCACCAGCATCTGCAAGAAGACGAGGACTCCAGGACTGCCGAAGAACCCGAAGAGCAGCACGTAGATCGGCACGAGGTTCAGCGTCGGCAGCGCCAGCTGAGACGGAAGTTCGCACAGGTTCTTAGCGAGGAACCAGGCGCCGATGCGGTACAGACCCACGTCCAGCTCCCGGTAGACGATTGGGAGCTCTAAGGGCACAGAGATAATGGCAGGCATGGAGGCCGAGTACACCTGGTCCGTCACGATGTAGAAGAAGGCGCCCGAGAAGTTGCGGATGCCCTTCTGGTCCACCTGCAGCTGGAAGTAGATGAGTCCCAGCAGGAAGGCGAAGATGAGCGTCTGCAGCACTTGCAGACGGAAGGCCATGGGGTCGCGAGCCAGTCGAAGCGCGTTGCGGTGGGCCAGCACTTGGACTTGTCCCCACAAGGACAGGCGCGAGCTCTCGTAGTCGAACTCGGGCTCGTCGCGGCCTTCGACCTCGTAGACCACAACGTCCACTAACTCTCCTGCTGCGGGGATCTGCTTGCTCGTCCAGGTGCCCGTTTTCGCTTGCGGCTGCTGCGTTCGACGCGTGTGCTGCTGCTCCGCCCACGCGTCTTTGATCCGCTGGACGCGAGCCAAGCCTTCCGAGTCCGTGGCGCGCTCCAGCACCACGAGCTGCTCCATGAAGTGGTCCGCAGGGTTCATAAACTGCGGACACGGCAGGCCCAGCGCGGCGAAGTGCGTGAGCGCAGCACACGCCGGCCCTTCGAACACCGTCGCGCCCTCTGCGAGCAGGTAGAGGCGGTCGAAGAGCGCGTACACCTCGGACGAAGGCTGGTGGATGGCCGCCACGACGGTGCGCTGGGCGGCGAGCTGCTTGAGCTGCTCCACCACCGCACGCGCCATGCAGCTGTCCAGGCCCGAGGTCGGTTCGTCCACGAAGAGAACGGCCGGGTTGGTCAGGATCTCGGACGCGAACGCGAGCCGCTTCTTCTCGCCGCCCGAGATGCCGCGCAGCATCCAGCCGCCGATGAGCGTGTCCCGGCAGCCGGTGAGCCCCAGCTCGTCGATCACCGCGTCCGCGCGAGCCACGCAGCGCTTCTTGCTGACCTGTCCGCCCAGCCTCAGCCTCGCCTGGAACACCAGGTGCTCTCGAACGGTCAGCGTGGCGTGGAACAGCTCGTCCTGCATGGCGTAGGCCACCTGCCTGCGCAGCTTGGGCGTCCAGCCAGCCACGCCGTTGACCAGGATGGTGCCTTCCACACTGGCGTTCCTACCGGACAGACAGTCGAGCAGCGAGCTCTTGCCGGCGCCCGAGGGCCCCATGACGGCCAGCAGCTCGCCAGGTCGCGCCACTCCAGTGGCGGCCTGCAGAATGAGCTTGGCCGGCGCGCCAGGCTCAGTGGGAACGGCTGCACGAAGCGCCAAGTCTTGCCACTCCAGCGTCAGTTGCGGCGCCTCCGGCAGCAGCAAGCGGCAGCTCTCGTCGCCCTTGACGTCGTCCTTGTCGAGCTTCTTGCGGATCTCTTCCTCCTCTTCAGCGGTGCCGAACGCCGCGACATCCGGCGAGTCTTTGCCCTGAACGGCGCGCCACCGCAAAGTGGAGCCGCCAGCGGCTTCAGGCATTGCAGAAGGCGGAGATGCAGCGCTGGACGCCATGACAAGCGGGGGAATGCGTCTCGAGGCAGCGCGACGTCACTGCGCGAGCCGCTTGGAAGGCGCGTGAGCTTTGCATCGGCGGCATGTGAAACCTGCTATGTGTTATATTTTGGTGGACTGAATTTCTATCTGACTCTGCATTTCTTGGTTTTAGTATGAACGGGGACTAAGACCTGTGAGAATGGATTGAAGTCCCAAGAAACATGATTAAGTGAGACCACGAGCCCTTCCGTGACTTGCGCTAGAGTTGGAAGGCTGCAAGAGTTCCGGCAGTGATGCCAGGAAGTAGTTCGAGTGGAGCAGGCACGGCGACGTGGGGATGGATGGCGTGGCCGATGAGTGACCGACGACTGATTGATGGACGAGGCTTCAGTGTGGTGGTACATGTAGCAGCTTTGGCAAAGATTGCGCTACGCGCATGAGGCTGTTTTCAACGGACGATGACTGCTGAAAGAGCAGTGTTTGTGCTACTGGCATCGACACGAATGTCGTTCTGGACATGTACGAATAGCAGCTCAATGCCTTTGTGCGAGTGTGTTCCATCGCAGGCGAAGCTACTGGGGCTGTGAAGGCGGTGTGCAGCCTTTATCTCCCGGTATCGGCTGCAGCTAGATGGCCGCATGGACGCTTTATTGTCTTGAAGGAATGGAAGGCCATGACGTTGGCACGTGACCACACCGAGACGCACGGGTCCCGATCCGGGAGAAAGCAATCAAATCCGCTTCGAGTCGCAGTTCGACCGACAACTTGTACCTAAAGGGCACATACTCTGTGGATCCGGCAAGAGCGTGGTTGCTCCTATCTCTGACAGAGGTAAACCCCAATGCTGTATACGAAGCCTAACGTCACTTTCGCTTCCTACCACGATAGTGTTCGCGACAGCGAAAAACTGGTACACGCACTCGTGTGATTCGGGCTGGGGGGGGGGGGGGGGCGGAACGTGTGCTGCGGTTTGCTCAGGTAAGCTGTGTAGTTGGCGCTTTGCCTTTGCTCGCATGCCCAAAGTTGCTTCAGTTCCTACTCCATGTCGCAGCAATGGTAGGCATGCGAATACAGCACAAGCGCACTCGGTAGATATAGTCTACGAAGTCCCGGTAGATGATCTTGGATTCACTCTTTGGTATTCCTGTCATGCAGAACTCAACAAAGGCGCCATTGCCCATCGACTCCAGCTGTGCCAGCACTTGAACAGCTCGAGCGACAAGGGACTGCATCATTGAAGGTTGGCTGGAATATCGTGATCATCGAACAACATCATCACCTGCTATAATACACATATTCCTTTCCCTTGAACAGTACCAAACAAACAACTCGGCCAAAGACGATTCAGCGAAGCCGTACGAACTCCTCCAAAAAATCCAACACCGTCTTCAAGGCCAAACTATTCGTGTGGCGTTACTTCACCTTCAAATCACTGGCCGAGGATATTTGACTTCGACATCGAAGAACGAGACAAGTCCAAACCAGTGGTCGACATTAATGCATCATCCTACCGCGGACGACGGAGTGGCGGCACGCAACAAAATCACCACCTCCCCGACGGCAATCTCGCATATTTACTACTTCGAAGTAGCTCTCTAGAAGCACCTGTCGGAAGCACATCAAAAGCTGGTTGCAGAATGGCGGAGTCTTTGCTATAATAACGTGCAGCTCGTTTGTCGACAGCACGGACGCAGAAGCAGGGCCTGCCAATCAACATGATAAACACATGCCCGACCTTCACAAACATAGGAAATACACAACCTGACTCTCAATCATCACTTATGCCAATTCATACGTTTTCAAGTATGTATAAGACCCATATTGCGGATCAACGGCAGCATTTGTATCAATCTATGCATTCATACAGGTTCTAAAAAAGATTAATCGCTGCTAATCGCTGCTGCACAACAAAAACAGCAACGGATAAAAGTTTACCGGTACCGTAACCCTCCTGACTCGACTGTTGTAGCGATGGCCGATCGACAGATGGATGCACTCCTTGGTTAACCCTTTGATCGCCACAAAATGTCGCCCGTTTGCATCCTGTGCACTGCACTCCGATCCCGAATCGACTCCTCGTTTGCAGCGCACTGCAACGGATCGAAGCACTCCTCGTCAAGTTCATCATTCTCCAATTTGCTCTCAACGCAACACCCGCTTCACCGTCTCCGATCCGATCGCGTTCCGACTAAACATGAAGTTCATCGCTTCCGTCTCCGCTGTTCTCGCCGCCTGCGCCATGACGGTCTCCGCCGACGTGTCGACTGGCCCCGTATGGGGGTACCGCGCCAACGACCCCAGCATGGTGAACGCTCCNATTTACAAGCTCTCTGGAATCACCTGTCGGAAGCACATCAAAAGCTGGTTGCAGAATGGCAGAGTCTTTGCTAATGTGCAGCACGTTTGGCGACAGCACGGAAGCAGAAGCAGGGCTCGCCAATCAACATGATAACCACATGCCCAACCGCCGAAAGCGTTCTTCACAAACATAGGAAATTACACAGTCCGACTCTCATCATCACTTATGTCAATTCATACGATTTCAAAATACATATCATATATACCTACTGCGGATTAGCAGCATCCTTCTTATCAATCTATACATTCATACAGGTTTCTTAAAAAGATTAATCGCTGCAAATCGCTGCTGCACAACAAAAACAGCAACAGGTAAAGCTTACCGTAAACCTCCTGACTCGACTGTTGCAGCGACAGCGATAGCCGATCTCCAGATGGATGCACCCGGTTAATCGCCACAAAATGTCGCCCGTTTGCATCCTGTGCACTGCACTCCGATCCCGAATCGACTCCTCGTTTGCAGCGCACTGCAACGGATCGAAGCACTCCTCGTCAAGTTCATCATTCTCCAATTTGCTCTCAACGCAACACCCGCTTCACCGTCTCCGATCCGATCGCGTTCCGACTAAACATGAAGTTCATCGCTTCCGTCTCCGCTGTTCTCGCCGCCTGCGCCATGACGGTCTCCGCCGACGTGTCGACTGGCCCCGTATGGGGGTACCGCGCCAACGACCCCAGCATGGTGAACGCTCCCCAGTGGGGTGAGCACTGGCCGGCCTGCGCTGGTGTTCGTCAGTCGCCTATCGACATCATCACGACGGCCAAGGTGGGCAAGGGCAAGAAGAGCCCTCTCAGCTTCAGTGGCAAGTGCTCGCAGTACAACCTGACGGAGCCCGCCGAGCCACTCGAGGTGGACGTCATTGGAGGTGCGTGCAGATTCGACGGCGATGTGTTCATTACTGCCCACTCTAACGTTGTTGTTTGATGAATGCAGGCAACTGCGCGGCTTCGGTGAATGACGCCACCTTCAACATGGCTCAGTTCCACGTGCACGCTCCTTCGGAGCACACTTTGAATGGCAAGGCGCTGGACGGCGAGATCCACTTTGTGCACAAGACTAGCGACGCCTCGGCGCTCCTGGTGGTGGGCATCTTCCTGCAGGTCGGCGACAAGTCGGACGACTGGCTTAGTCCCGTGCTCGACGCCCTGGAGAACGTCAACTCCACGGAGCACGCGGAGGCGGTGGTGGTGAACCTGTAAGTTGTCATTGCAATTGAACCCGACAGATCGCGTGGCCTAACTAACGAGTGCTTTATTGTTGCTCGAACAACAGGAAATCGTACTCGTCCCTCATCCGTAAGGCCAGCAAGACCGGCGGCATCTACAACTACCCTGGTAGCCTCACGACGCCTGGTTGCGACGAGACCGCGAACTGGTGGGTGGTGCAGACGCCGATCACGATCTCGAAGACCGACTTCGCGCGTCTTCACCAGGACCTGGTGGAGTACCACATCACTGCTGACGGCAACAACGCCCGCCCTGTGCAGCCTCTCAACGGCCGTACTGTCACGCGCTACAACTAGGAGTCTCATACTCAATTCTAGAACGCAGCAGCGATTCTCCCTCTTTAGCTACGATGCTGCCTGTCATCTAAACAAAATCGCTACCCGTGATACATTCATGAATACACACGCTTGTTCCGTGACATTCTACATTCTCCTTGAAATGAGGTTGTTCGTGGCTGTGTTGAAGTTTCTCCTTGATGCCTTGGAGCCTTGTTCTGCGACTTGCCTTTCCGGTGAGACTATCGACGACATTACGATACGAGTCCGACCTTTTGGCTGGCAGCGTAGTAGGCCTGCCTCTTGGCCCACGATACTGTGTCCGGGTAAATGAAGATCGGGTAGAGCGTGTTGCCGTGCGAGGCCGTCGACAGCATCGACTGCTCGTTGTAGTCGAAGTCGAACGACATTTCCGTGTCGTACTGGTCCAAGCACGGCGGCTGCAGTGGGCAACAGTGAGCTGACGATACAGCAGCTTGACCCAAAGCCAAGCACCACGAACCTCTGTGCAGTAGTACCAGCCAAGCACGTCGTGCTTCTGCCATGAGCTGCTCGTGGACGCCGTGAATCCCTACGTATGAAGCGTTTAGCAGCTGCAGTATTTTACCATTGAAGCTATCACAACACGTACCACAAATGCCTCGTCGGAGTCCAGACGCAGCGTAGCCGCCAGGTTGATCGGGAGAGCCAAAATGGGCTTGTCAGATTTAATCCCGTCGTCCATGAACACCAACAACGTGCCCACCCTTCGACCTTCCGAGACGTCCTTGATAAACTTGGGTAGGTTGGTTGTCGCCGAGAAGTACGGCATGTAGTTGTACTGTCATTTGAATGAAGCAACACTCAGAAGAGGAGGGAAACCAAAGACTAACACGGAACGCGAGGACTTCACCTTCAGTTCCGGATAATATCGGATCTTGACAGCATGCACTTTGCCGTCGGCGAGGTCATGCACAGCAGCAGCTGAAATCCTCGCACGCTCAGCGTCTGCATTGCTGCCTTGTCCGCGCGAGTAAATGGCCACATGATCGTAGAAAACGTCGTCTGTCGAGCTCTCGTCATTGAACCAGGTATCAAACTCGATCGCGAGTGAGTTCTGGAGCCCGGCAAAGCCCATACTCGATCCTTGCGCCCCTAACGTCGCTGTGCGGTTTGGATGTGAGTGCAGAACAAACGCTAATCCATCGCCACCGTGGACTGCGCAGCTCTGGTACTCGTGGAGACCGAAGTTCTGGTCCTTCACTTCGAAGCAGCGTCTCGACTGGTCAGTGATCTGGAAGGTGAACCTCGTCTCGAAGCCTTGTAGGACTGGAAGCTGCTGTGCGTACCAAACCGATGACACTTGGTGGGGCTGCGAGGGCGTCAGGCGGAGGCGCACGGGGCAGCGCAGCTTCTCTTCGCTAGCTTCGAAGACGTCGCGATGGCCTAGCATGGCAGTCTCCGCTCCAATCCGCCCGCTGGTCGAGTGGTTCTCCGTGTCGCGAGTCTCCAGGCGGATTGCCTCGAGCTGCTCCGTTAGCACCACTTCTAGTGTGGCCTCACGCGCGTCAGCAGCGCCCGAGAACTTGGAGTAGTCCGTCTGGATAGCAAGTT
>JAABLL010000973.1:0-10743 GCA_012295475.1 Phytophthora gonapodyides | reverse complement strand
CGCCCCTCTTCAACTGCAAGGGCGCGCTGATTAGCCGCCAAGTTCTGCCGTTCTTGATGAATCTGCGCTCGAAGTTCGGCCGCCTCCCTCTTCTTCTGCTCAATTTCTTCCCACTTTTCGATCTCGTACGCTTCCCAGTACTGCACGTGCTGGTTGTAAATGGAGACCATGTCAGTGTTGGCCAGACCGAATCTCTGCGCAAAGTCAAACGTCGGTTCTTGGTCGGTCAAGTGGAACAGAGGCGCTGCAGTTCTCTTGTTCCACGAACGAATGTACGCTGCAACTCGCTGGAGGGCCGAAATCGCTGCTCGATCACTCAGAACGGCCACCTTCAGGTCCTCCCAGTCAAGAGCGATGTTGTACTCAGCGCACAACGGGACTTCCTTTACACATTTCTGGTGTGCAAGGCAAAATGCAATCCACAGCACCAACATCTCACGACTGCGCTGCTCCACTGATAAAATGGACGTAAGACTTGGAAGTTGACGCCACTGCTTCATCACCTGCTGGTACCGCGTCACAAGCGTCTGCGTTCGCTCCAAAGTGAACGTTGTGTCACTAGTTCCTTCACCGGATAACGTCTGAGACTGCTCGAACATGAAACGTTCAAAGGTCTTTAGCAACAGGACGCAGTTGTAAGACGCTGGTGCACCGCTTGATTGTCCCCATTGAAGCAGTGCACTCGAAGTGCAAGTTGTTCCATCCAGATAACTGCACCCCTCTAGATTCCTCCATGCTCGATTGTGACGCTCCTCGGTACTTTCTCCATCGTCATCATCCACAGATCGCTCAGGTGAGGATATCTCCAGTGCACTACTCAACTGGTTAAGCTTCTCGAGCACCGTGGCCTCCGGTAAAACGTATCGTTCAGCCGTCTGGTGGTTCAAGGCATCAACAAAACCATTCATACTGGCGCGCAGTTCACCGCACTGCTTCTCCAGCTCCTCTACGTCATACCCAGCGTCAAAACTCTCGACAATTTCTTGGACAACGACTTGCAGCATGAAGAACATGTCATCCACCGCCTGACATCCAGCTCCGAGATTGATGTCATCCAAACTGAAAGCATCCTCAGCTTTCTCCACTCTCAACCTGAGCAGATTCAATTGAAATCCGACGATCGCCTTTCTCAGCAGGCCTGGTCCACAGCAGAGGTTGTTTGAGATCACAGCTTGGACTAGCGGCCAGCAGGTGTCTCGTGGTTGCCCTCCAGTGTGCTGCCCCACATCCGTAGTGCCTCCGTTTGGACTGACTTTCACATCCTCAATGGCTCTCATTCCTTGTGTTAGCTCCGTCACACATCGTCTCACGACAGCAGCGATAAACTGAGGCGTCTTCTGATGCCCCAACACGTTCGTTGCCGCGCTTCTCTCCGACCCTTTGCTTGCTTGAGCTTTGCAGAGCTCGGAGTTAAAGGTTTCCGTGAAATTTGTCTCCAGGTCCGTGTCCAAGTCTGCGCAATGCTCGACGTGGTGAGCTTTGGGCACGGCGCCATACACGCACTCCCCGCTCGGCAAGAAGTGCAGCGTGCGCTCCCAGCCATCAACGAATACCACGTCAATCTTGACAGTAGTGGCGTTCAGCTTGGTCCGCTGCAAGACGCAGCCATACTGGGGCAGCCATGGATCGTACCGCACGTCACCTCGCTTGCGAGCTCCACCCGATGCTGTGAGGCGTTGACAGGCTTTCTTGAGCGTGTCGACTTCGTGGACAGCGAAAGTGGAGGCTGGAACCACTCGATCGTCTGCGAGGGGCTCCAAACGCCCACACTTGTGCTCTGCAACCTCAACAGGATCCAAGCTCGCAACGAACTCGGCAAAGCATGTCGCCAACACCTCGCACGCCGTCGCATCCTGGCGAATACTTGGCGCCTTGTGCTTGAATCGAAACACCTCGTTGAGCAGCGCGTCGTCCGCCATCTTGTTCTTCTTGGTATACCGTCGTTCTCTTCTCCGTGTGCTTCTCTTGGTCGAACCGCGTGTGCAACCCGAAGCAAATTGGAAACTGCTGCTCGGTCTTCTGGTTGTCCGGATCGTGAAAGAAGAAGACGCGGCTCACGAGATTTGCCGCCGTTAACGAAAACACCCACTGCCGTCACCTTTGAATTCACCTGGTTGAGACGAAAGACATCGCCAAGAAATCCTCGGATAGAGTATTGAAGTATCTGTCGGTTTGCATGCCAGCCAGCAAAACTGACGACAGCGTCGCGCTGCTCGTGGTGCGGCCGACCGAGGAGTACACATCGCGGCGTCAATGGCCGAATGGTCGAATAGGAAGCTCGCATGGCGGATGAGTACAATGCGAAGCTCCCGTCGCACGTCCCATCCGGTCAACTGGCATTGGCCCAATACGATTTCCTACCAACTGCGAACTTGACCGGTTTGTTTTCGTTGGCCTAGCCTGCCTTTTACGCGACCCGCGTCAGCCCCCATGCATCCACCACGTCCCCCGCTCGCTGGCTCAAGGTATCCTACCCCGAGCTTCAACGCGCCTCAAGCTGCTCGCAAGAACAGAAACAACGACCAGAGACCAAGATATCCCAAACCCATCGTACCACAAGCTCCATGAGCGAGTCCTCGCCCATCTCCTTGCCTCCGACCGTACGAAGTTCAATCTGCAGATAAACGCCAACGTAGCATTTGCACTACCAACACAATACGCAATGGCGGCGAAAGCGAACCTCACTCGACGTACCCCTGGCGCTCGAACATCCAAGACACCGAGCCGCTGGCACCCAGTGAGCCATTGTGTTTGCCCAAGATGTGAGTGAGGCAAACCAGGATGCTTATTCTCAGTCTATTAGGCAAAAAAGCAACAACCGACAGAGCCATGAGCAACAGAAGTCAACACCAAGCTGACCAAGCTGACCAAGCTGACCCCGCGCAACTCGCCATCACAGCGCTTCCTGCGGGCCCGAAGCCTCATAGAGCACTGCATGCCATCGACGCCACGTTCCTGCGACCCATGAAGCGCATGTTCTAGATCGTCACACGGCGGGCAACGTGGGCAGCGGGTGACCATCATGGTGAAGAGGGCATCGAGAATTTTCCGTTGCAAAACGTACTGGATTAAGAATGAATTTATTAAGTACGCTTCTTTTGATTGGCTAATTCACTTCAACTTGACGCGCAACTTCGTCAAAGGCAACAACTTCTGTATTCGAATACCTTGCTACCCGCGGCGGTTGTCAGGAACAGGGATGGAACTTCCCCAAGAGGGAAAAGCAACAGTGGATTCTCCGGCGCCAACTCCAATCCGCGCTTGCTTTCATCGTCTCAGTGATCATCCAGCCGTTGAACGCTTCACCGCACGCTGACAACTGGATCTTCTTGCGACCGAGTCCTATTTTGTGACTCCGAGGGGCGAAAGGAGCAGGACGCTGTGACGAAGAAGTTCGGTGCCGCTGCACTTGGTAGAGCTGCTGGCGGTGCCCAGCAAATAGAGCCGCAGCTAGCAGGGCACCAGATAGCGCGAAAGATAAAACCTCTCGCTTTGTTCCGAACAGCGAGGATTCCTCAGCCAGGCGCTGCTAGACTGAAAGCGTGGGCAAGCGATGATTGTCGCGGGTACCGGATCCAATGTTGTTTTCCCCTCCTGGGAAGTTCCACGCTGTTGATGACAACCGCCGCGGGTACAGTTGGGTTTCTTTAGCGACTGAATCGACACGTGCAACAGACGATAAACATGAACCACAATGTCACGACCACGTTGACTTGCGTCCAAGACGGGTGCAACGCGCACAAGTCGGCGCCACTCACTAGCAACGTTCTTGGCAATTCGTGACCACCTTTTGCATCGCCTAGGCGAGTAGATCTCCACCTCAAGGCTCAGTCTTGTTGGCCGGTGTAGGCCGCAGACTCCACTCTCCCGCAGCTCAACACCATTCCATCACAAAAAATCATCAAATACGCCGTCTCTACCATTGCGCCCACCATACCAGAGTTTCCTTCACACAAGACATCATCATGATGGGGCAAATGAAGACATGTTTGACGCTCCTGGCCATGCCTGAGGGCGCGGCGAGCGGCCCCTGGGTTGTGGTGGGAGGGTTATCTGTGAGCGAACGGGCAAGTTCGTGAGTGAAAGCTATCGAGCCTAGCCTATCGGTCTGAGCCAACGGCGCGAGGTCTTGCGACACGGACTTGTTCTTCTGGGAAGAGACTTGCTGTACGGAAACACCGGTATCCATCCGGATATCTTGTCTTTCCTTCACACAAGACATCATCATGATGGGGCAAATGAAGACATGTTTGACGCTCCTGGCCATGCCTGAGGGCGCGGCGAGCGGCCCCATTGAGAGAAATTGCTTGCCGTGGTCTCTGCGTGGGCATTCACGGAGTCTCCCTCAAATCATCTTTTGTGCGAGCCCTGCGGTGGCCTGGGCTGCTAGCACGGGGTACTCCTCGAAGCAAGTGCTCATCCATCTGCCGAGAAGCTTGATGGCCAACCCGTCCGCCTTTCCATTCAAAAGTGCGGTGGCACCGCCGCTCCTAATGGAGTGCGTCGAATAGTTGGCCTTGGGAACCCCAACGCTCAACGCCACCGCCTGGAGAGCATGCGCGACCTCCGTCGCGTCTAGATCGGAACACAGGTACACTCTGTTCTTGGGCGTCAGCTCTCGCATCGCTCCTTTGATGTGCCGTAGGGCCTGCGTCGGACAAAGAATTGCGTCTCCGGTAGCGTGCATTGTGCGCCAAGCACCTCTTCCATACTGGTCATTTTTGCTTCCGGCCAAACCAATTGTGACCGACGTTGCCTCCTTCATCGGACTCGGAATGCCTTGCTCGTCGGAGAAAAAGGCGTCTTCAGTCTTGAGGCGGTATTCGTGCGAACTTGATCCAACTCGCAGATACTCCGAACGGCGCAACAGGAAGAAGTACGCCAACAGGACGGAGCCCCATACTAGCCTACTGCGGGGCAGTGAGAAATCGAGCTGATCGTAAAGTAGGCGGAGAAATGCCGGCGTGATCGGCTGCTTCTTAGTCACCGGAGCGGACCATCGTTTCAGTCCCCGCATGAGGATCTCCAAATGCGGTGAGGCGCTGAGTTCAATCCCAGCATGCCGACGGTGATACCAGCGAATGCTGGCTAGCTTGAGTTGAATCGTGCTGTACTGGTTCCCGAGACTCTTGTTATTCCAACCGTAACGCCAGCAATAAATTGCAAATAAGCCAAGCTTGTCGTTGGCGGTATCCATGTCGCTATTGAGCCACTTGGACCACCGCATCATTGCTGAAAATCGGCACCATTGGAGCCAGTACTGGTGATACTTGTCGGAAGTCGATTCGGCAACGGATTGCCCGCGGAGCATGTCTCCCAAAGTTGACAAAGATCGTCGAAGGGAGCTTGGACAGGAACCTGCATCCAACCAGCAGATAAGTTAGACCAAATAGCATGGAGCGGATGATCCACCGACCAGGCTCGTGAACCAGCGTCGGCCATCACGTTTTCGACGCCAGGAATGTGTCGAGAGTTGAAGGCCAGGGAGTTCTGGAACTCCGCCAGCGAGAGTAGCCTGTTGTAGAGCTGAGCACGAGGGTTGCGACTCGCCCTGCGCCTGACCCACGACACGGCACTCGTGTTGTCTATCCAGAACCAAACGTGAACAGGCTTCTGTGGGTATGACTGCGCCCATATAGGCCCCCACAGTAGCGCCGCGAGAACGGCACTCTGCATCTCACGTACGTTAATGGAGTCGACGGATGAGCTGCTGGTTGCGAGCTCATCGCGCGTGGCCTGCGGAAAGCGCACGCGGATATATTGCCGTAGCGTCGGCTCCAGTGCGCACAGGCCGTCGTCCGACGCGTCCATGTACACGTGAAGCGCGGGTGCCGCTGAGTTGGCAAAATAGGATACGGGTATCCTGTTGAAGCGCTCGGGCTGAAGTAAAATGGCCTTGAGCCACTGCAAATCTGCAACTGCATGCTCAGTGAGATATTGAATTCCGGAGCGGCGCATCGCGGTGGCTCGGTCTTGCAGCCGCTGGTAGAAGGCCCGAGCCGGTGGACAGCATGTCATAACGTGCCTCAGACTGCCGATGACCTGGAGAAGCGTTGTTTTAGACGCAACGCGTGCTTGAAGAAGGGCGCTAACTCGTTCCTTGGCTGTCTTGATTTTTTCCAATGGAATCGTGACAGTGCCCTGCTTGGTGTCCCATAGGAGACCCAACGCCCTTCCGGACTCACCCCACGGTGTGAACTTTCGCTCATTAATGGCCGACGGGCCGAGCACCGTCGCCATCGCTCTGCGGAGACTGAGGTTGGCTGCGCAGCAACGCAATTCGATATCTCTCTCCACACAAGTGTGGTCATCACACCAACACATGCCTCCGAAGGGAGGAGCCACAGCAAATGCAGGCAAGCCCTTCTCGTAGAAGCCGTTTATCAACGACCCTGGTAATGAATACCACGCCGGTGAGCCGCACCATCCGAAACCACAGAACATGTCAATAACGAGCAGATCGCCAATGCAGAACGCAAACATATGCATGTGATCAGCGTGAATCGGGACATGCCGGAAAGCACCTGCCACATCTCCTAGCATGATGTTGATGCGCTCGCCCGGGTAGGCGTTGCGTAAATCGGAAATCCGCTGGGCGATATCTCGTGGCGGGTTATAGTGAACCTCAGGTAGGTGGCACCTATCAGTGAAATCGTTGACCGAGTCCCCTTCGGGGAAGGAGTAGTCGTCGATGATCCGAATGTCCGGGCCGTCCGCTCCCTCCTTATCCACCACACCCACCGGTGATAGAAAAATCTCGTTCCACCGTTCCAACAGTGAAGATTTAACCACGAGATATCGCCCTTCATCTTGCCCCTTGCGGATATGGCGCCACACTTGGGTCTCGTGGTCGTCAATTGTTCTGTGGTTGCGTGGGCGAGCTCGCTGTCGGATCGGGTGGGGATGCCACTCAGGTATCACGCCGTGCGCCACGACCTTGTTCCAGCGTTGCCAAGTCTCGTGGAGCTCCGGCTTGGGTGGCATCGGAAGCTCGTAGAGATCTTTATTTGGGCGAGGATCTTCTGGCGTTTGACCCCTGACTAGTCGGACGAAGTCAGGCAAGTGTAACGAGGACTTCTCCGCGAGTTTGGTTAGAAACTCCACTTTGGCAATGTCCACGATCGCTTCAGTGCTGGCAGACCCCGGAACTACTAATCCAAATTGGTTCGCGACTCGCTCCAGGTTGTTTTGCGTCTCAACTCGGCAATGCTCACTTAGATGCGTCAATGTGGCCATATATTTCGCGTGTGCTGCTGTCAACTGCTGGCGACGCAAACTGCTTGGAGAGAAATAGGTGCTTGCTACGGACTCCGGTACCACCGACTTGTCCGCCGGAGCTGAGCACCGCGTTGAGACTGCTGACGTTCACAAGTCTGCAAATTCGGGTCCCAGGCCGCCGAAATGCTTGACGATGTGGTCCTTGACTGCTTGGGGCAGCATTTTCGGCCGGAAGTGCGCTCGCTTCTCGGAGACGCATTTGTCAGGACTTCCTCCGCCGGTGCACCCGCTTTTGGAGAGGTACTTCATACATAGCTCCATCGAACCTTTCTTCGGAAGAACATCCATTACCGAGTCGTGCTTGGCCTTGGGCACAGCTTTCTGCTTCTGTGGCCGCGGTGTCCGTCCAGTGGCGCTTCCCTGGGATTTGGCACCGCTCAGCGCCGACACTTTCGCAGACAATGCTGCAATTTCAGCCTTTTGCTGCTCAAGTACAGCCTTCTGCTGGTCCTGCAGGAGCTCGCACAGCAGACGGTCATTGATATGGAATTCATCAATGACTCGCAGAGCGTCAGCCAGTCCACTTGACAGAACGATCCCGCGAAATCGACCCAACTTGCTGTTGATCCAGAGAACCAGCCGCCGGGTCGTATCACGGTCAGGCTCTCCGCCTTCTGCCAACGACGCCATGAACTGCACGGCCGCTTGCAGAACGCTTGCCGTGTCATCATTGTAGAAACCGATTCCAAATTGACGCAGGTTCATGAGGGCGTCCATAAGCTCCAGGTACGAGGGCGCATTGGCAGCCGGTCGAATGGTATTCTTTCGCGAGAAGTCAACCATGTTCACTGACGTGTCCGGGTCAGCCAAACGCATCGCTCGCGTAGTACGAACGAAATGCATGACGGACAGACCTCGAACATCGAAGCTGAAGTCGTAGGCAGCCCGGAGCACTGGTGGGGCCTCGACCGTATTTTCACGAGCCTGTTGTTCATACTCAAGAATAAATTGCGGATCCTTACCTGTGTGACTGGGATGCCCAATGGCGTCATGAACGCTTCGCTCGATGGGCGTCGGCCGGAATGTCGAGGCTCCAAGTGATCGCGACTCGCCACTCGTGTCGACAGGCGGCAGTGTGATACCCATCGGAGTGGTGGTGAATGGACGGTTCTGTCGTTGAACTGCCCGTTTGTCCTCCTCGAGCTCCACATCCCCTCGTGAGAAAGCATTTTGTAGCTCATCGTCTGACTCATTGCTAGATAATTCCAAAGATGGCTTGAAGCGCGTCTGTGGTCGACTCTCAGAGTTGGTACTGGACGCCTTCCGCTTCGCAGCCTTGGTCCGAGCCATCGACTGCGGTGCGACGTACATACTAGCCCCCTTCTTTGCTTTACGCTTCAGAGCACAGTCCAAGACGTGCTGGCGCGGCACCGACACCACTTGAAGTGTGTCCGGCTTGATCACTGGGACCTGCTCGGCCGGCTCGAAAGTCACCGTCAGCTCGTGCGCCGCCTTGGCAGCTAAGCCTGTCCGGCTTGTGGTACATAGGGTGCGGATGGCCGTGAGCTTGTCGCCGAGCTCGTCAGTGTTGAGAGCAGCCGTACTAGTCCCGGCCTCCACTTGAAGAACGTAGTCAATCCAATCCACTTTCCGCACGTTCAGCGGATGAACGAGCGCGATCTTCCGAGCTGTATCCCCTTGGCGCAGGTGCAACTGAGGGCCATCAGCACGCATGGTGTAGCCCGTAACGACCCCGTACGCCCATGTGTCCATCGTGATTCCGTCGGGTTGGACGAAGGCGACCGGGCTTCCAACAAACCTTCCCGGCCACAACGTACTCTCCTCGTTTTCCACCAGGCGACGACGGATTACCTCGGTTTCAATGGGATCGTCGAAGTCGTCGTCGACGCCGTCAGGATCAAGCACGGTCACGACCGCTTGCGCTCCATCAAGGCGCGTGACACGAACGTAGTGAAACCCAGCGAGGCCAGGGACTTGCGGCGGACCCAGAAAAGCAAGCGACCCGACAGACACAGTGCGAGGCATTGCGTGAGGAAGGGAGGGCGATTTATCTTGGGTTATCTGTGAGCGAACGGGCAAGTTCGTGAGTGAAAGCTATCGAGCCTAGCCTATCGGTCTGAGCCAACGGCGCGAGGTCTTGCGACACGGACTTGTTCTTCTGGGAAGAGACTTGCTGTACGGAAACACCGGTATCCATCCGGATATCTTGTCATTTTCCCGAATCCACGGAAAACTCATACTTTAGCAGTAAACACCAACTCAAATTGAAGATAAAAAGCACTCGCTAGCACTCGCTCACTTGCAGTCCTCTAGGTCCAAGCGACAGCAGAGCTCGTGCAGGAACGAGCGTGTCCACTTGTGGCTGTTGCCTCGCGACTTGACGAAGTTGCTCACCGTTGCCTCTCGCTGGGCCAAAGGGCGAAGCAAGTCGCGAAGTGCAGGCTCCACAACACCTTGCTGCCGTTTCGTTATCATTGTCTCCCCGTTGTACAGGTAGCAAGCAACAGTCGATAACATGGACAGCGTGCCGGTAAGGTGCGAGCCAAGCGTCAGATGAACGTCACTGAATTCGGCCAACACGCCAACGCGATCAACACTTTCACAAGCGAAAGCGAGATTCACGAAGCGAAAGTGGCACTTTGGAGAAGACCAGAGCAGCTCCAGGATGTGGTCTGCCTCGCATTCTGAGACCAGTAGCACCTGGCCGTTGTTGAACGCCAGCATCACATCGCACACCCGTAGAAACGCGTTCACAGTCGTCATCCTAGTCCGCGTCAAGACCGTGGAAACGAAATTCTCCGTCACGAAGATCTGAGCGTCAGACCAAGTCAAAGCGGCTAGTCCACTAGAGGTAGCGAGCAGCCGGACGTAGCTCTCCATGTCAAGCACCTCAACGATTCCGTGAAGATCCCGCACCGATCGAGCGTGTAACAGCGCCGCGTAGTCCCAGGCTTTCTCTCTCGCAGGTAAATGTTGCGCCACTTCGAGCTCCCGCTCCTGCTGAATCTCTTCCTCCACTTGCAGCTCTCGCTCACATTCGTCCGTATGGGAAGTAACGCACACTTGATCGTCGAGTCCGTACGTCGAGCCTCTGCTGCAGATTTGGGATACCAAGTCGTCGTCAACTTCTTCAAACGCAAGCTCGGCTTTCGACTCGATGATTCGAGCAACCGTGTTCGTAGCGAGCTCCTCCTGGTACAGCGTTTCCAGTGACCAATCTTCGTCCACCAGCTCTGCCACTTGATCGAGCTGAGTCTTGCGATACTGAATACCGTTGCTCGCCCACTCCAGTAACCCACGAACAGACTCGGCTTTCGTGTTGTCGACGACCCAGTTCAGCACGTCAATAGCAGTCAAGGAAAAAGCCTCACTCTTGCCACTGGTATGCAGGATACTCTGCGCTACCTCATCAAAGCTGGCGATCCACAGTGTTTGGTTGGATCCTAGCTGCCGCATACGCCCCGCTCCTTGCATCAGTTTGTCTTTCGTCAGCTTTGGGCCCAA